>BTPG01000005.1:51905628-51908128 GCA_036245525.1 Semisulcospira habei | reverse complement strand
GTGTGTGTGTGTGTGTGTGTGTGTGTGTGTGTTTTGTGCTTGTGTTTATGAATGTAAGTATGAAGATTTATACCTTTGCAATTGTGTGTATGTGTGAGATTTTCTATGTTTATTTCCGCTTTTTCAATGATTTCTTTTTTTAAAACTTTATATTTCAATTTTTACTAGTTATATATTTAGTTTTTCCCAATTTAATGATAGTATTTTGTGATTTGTGCATTATATGTAAAGTAGATTAGCAACGGCAAGTTCGAAAAATGGTTTCACCAAAACTTTCACCGTTGTAAAATAAAGAATCATTGTCATTGTCATTGTCATTGTCTCTCTCTCTCTCTCTCTTCCCCCACCCGGGTCTGCCCTGGGAGACTTGGGTGGGGTTAGGTATTTTTTAGTTCCCAGGGTCACCCTGGTCAGCCCCACAGGGTGGGGTTTTCTCTCTATTCTGGGGCATGTGTTTCTGTCTACCCTTTGTCCATTCACCTGTATTTGCCTTTTTAAAACTCTCCCTACTGTCTGCACTGCCTGTAGCTCTTGATATTGGATGTGTGTTGCTAGGTGGTCTTGGCTTTATTTAGGCCCCATGTGTTAGGTTTATTTAATGTATTTGACCGGCTGGCTGCATACATTCAATGTTCTGTTTAGTTTTTGTTTTTTTCACAAGCAGTGCAGGCACGTCCTGAGAAAGCCTTGTTGCTGTCGGGACGTTAAGCAATGTACAATCAATCAATCAATCAATCAATCAATCTCTCTCTCTTTCTCTCTCTCTCTCTCTCTCTCTCTCTCTCTCTCTCTCTCTCTCTCTCTCTCTCTCTCTCTCTCTCTCTCTCTCTCTCTCTCTCTCTCTCTCTCTTAAACTTAAAAAAGCCAAGGTTATACCCCTCCCGAAAACAAGAGATATGACTGATGTTAATAACTATCGCCCCATCTCACTATTGTCCATCCTTAGTAAACCACTGGAACGGCATATCCATAAACATCACTTGGAATATTTAGAAAATCATACATTAATCCATCCCCTTCAGTCGGGATTCAGACCAAAGCACAGCTGTCACACTGCCCTAGCACATCTAACTGATGTGTGGCTACGCTCAATAAATCAGGGCGAAATTACTGGCGCTGTATTTATTGACTTACGAAAAGCCTTTGGTCTTGTGGACCATAAACTTCTACTTTCCAAGCTAAATGTGTACTTCGGTAGTTCGTTTGGCAATAAATGCATTTCTTCCTCAAATAACTACAGCCAGAAATCTCTTTACCACCATGGCACAACTCCACTTTTCGCCTCATATCTTAGCGACAGACAGCAGCGCGTCATGGTCAATGGATCATAGTCCTCAAGCGGATTAGTAACACGGGGAGTTCTCCAGGGTTCAGTCCTAGGGCCTCTTCTGTTTTGCCTCTTTATAAATGTCCTGCCGCTACATTTGACTAGCGACAAAATTTCATGTGATTTATTCGCTGATGACGCCACAATTCACACCCCGGACAAGAGTATTGATTCTTTAAATGGCCGTTTACAGCAGGGTTTGAGCGAAATTTCCACTTGGTGCGCAAACAATGAAATGATTTTAAATCCTTCCAAAACGGAATGCATGACGATAGCAACCCGTCAGAAGCACCAGCTCAAGCCACTTACACTCAGCCTGACTATCCATAACGACACCGTTACACAGGTCACGGAACACCGATTACTTGGTGTAGTTGTTGATGACCAGATGAAGTGGCAATCGCACATAAATGCTGTATGTAAAACTGTTGCCAGAAATGTTTTTATGCTTTCAAAGTTGAAGTACTTTATCGATGTTGATGCCCGCAAGTTATTTTACAATGCACATGTCAAATCCGACATTGATTATGCGTCCACGATATGGGATGGCAGCGGTGACACACACTTGAAGAGGCTTAACTCCCTGCATCGGAGAGCAGCGAAACATATCCTGCCTGATTCAGCCCTGACAACTGACGAAAGACTTAAAAAACTGAAAATGCTACCTCTTAGCAAGCATCACCTCTTAAACAAGGGTATGTTTATGTATAAAATCTGGAATGAGATTCATCCAGAATATCTTTGTAACCTCTTTACCAAGGCACGTTCAGGTTATTCTACTTCAAGACGAACTTTATTACACCTCGCCCCAGGATAGATCTATTTAAAACCAGTGTATCTTTCTCAGGCGCATCTTTCTGGAACAAACTGCCTACATGTATAACACACGCTAGCTCCCTCTCCTCTTTCAAGGAATGCCTCCTCAAGTACTTGTCTGCTGATACATAATCTACCACAAGTATCCGTATAAAACATGTGCTTATCGTATAATCAGTGCATGCTGCCGTATGGTTTGTCCATACTAATAATAATCGCCTAACTACATAATTCAAGTTTCTATTATAATCCAAATAATTTTTGCTGTCTGAAGTGAATTTTCACTATGATCCAAATGATTTGCTTCGTATATAGGTCAAGTTATCATTAGCGCGTGTCTGTGTGTGCGCGCGAGCG
>BTPG01000005.1:51759785-51905128 GCA_036245525.1 Semisulcospira habei | reverse complement strand
ACTCGCGCGCCCGATGCCTTCAAGTGTGTCACGGGTGACGTCAATCACTGTAATTTGAAGACTGTTCTGCCAGGATTCCACCAGCAAGTGACGTGTACAACACGAGGGGACCGAACTCTTGACGTGTTTTGGTGTAATGTCAGAGATTCGTACGTCGCTGTTCCGATGCCGCCTCTAGGACGATCTGATCATAACTTGGTTAAACTCGTGCCACGGTATACACCACGCGTACAACGCGAGCCGCCGCTTACCAGGACAGTACAGAAATGGTCCACAGCAGCTAAAGAGGCCCTGAAAGGTTGTTTTGACTGCACCGAGTGGAATGTTTTTACTGACACTACAAGCGATGTTGCCGAGCTGGCTGACACAGTTTGCAGCTACATAAATTTCTGCGTAGACAGTGTTGTGCCTAAAACAACTGTTAAAATCTATTCCAACAACAAACCTTGGGTCACGAAGCACATCAAGGAGGTCTTAAACAGAAAGAAGAAAGCTTTTGAAGACAAGAACAAAGAACAGTTACGGACAGTACAAAAGGAACTGAAAAGGGAGCTTAGGAAGGGGAAGGAAGCATATCGAAAAAAGATAGAAAAACAGTTTGAGACTGGTAACATGAAACGTGTGTGGGAGGGTATGAATCTGATGAGTGGGAACAAGAAGCAAAAAGCTGTTCCGGTTTTGAGCAAAACTACGGACTATGCCAACGACCTAAACCAGTTCTATGCAAGATTTGATTGTCATGATTTTGAGCATGAGAGGGAACAGGTCAAGGAAATGCTAGTTAGTGGACCTAAACACATGCAAAGTGAAGTGATTGTGGTGACTGAGGAGGAGGTGCTTAGCGTACTTAAACATACCAACCCAAACAAAGCGGCTGGGCCAGATGGTGTTAGATCAAATGTGCTAAAATTATGCGCTGAACAACTGTACCGAATTCTTTGCTATATTTTTAACATGTCACTTACCCAGTGTCGTTCCCTGTTCATGGAAGACCTCTTGTATTGTCCCCGTGCCAAAAAGGCAAACTGTATCTGTGATGAATGATTTAAGACCAGTTGCTCTTACCTCGTGTGTCATGAAGGTTTTTGAGGGGGCTGTTCTTTCACATTTTAAAATACAGGTTGCAGATTTTATGGACCCCTTTCAGTTTGCTTACCTCATCTGAGGTGTTGATGATGCCATTTTGCATGTTGTAAACAACATCTACTCTCATTTAGAGAACCCAGGAGCCTCCATTCGACTGATATTCTATGATTTTTCGTCTGCTTTTAACACCATTCAGCCACACATACTCGCCTCCAAACTAGTTCACATGAACATAAATGCGTCTACCATTCTTTGGGTTTTAGACTATCTCACTAACCGGCCACAGTACGTCAGAATTAGTTCGGATCTAATCTCAGATGTACTTTTTACCAACACCGGTGCACCACAGGGGTCTGTCCTGTCGCCTTTTTGTTTTCTTTGTACACAGCAGACTGTAGAGATACTCATGACGACTGTGTCATGGACAAATACGCTGACGACACGGCACTGACAGGTCTGATTACAGATGAGGACGACAGACACTATCGACAAGAGATCGATGACTTTGTAGAGTGGTGCGATAGAAACTACCTTGAATTACATGTTGGCAAGACAAAAGAGATGGTCATAGATTTCAGGAATAACAAACAGCATCCCGGTCCTGTTGTTATCAAGGGAACAGAAGTTGAGCGTGTAGAGTCTTACAAGTATTTAGGTGTTCTTTTTGACAACGCGCTCAACTGGAAACAAAACACAGATGCTATTGTGAAAAAAACGCATACCCGTCTTTACTGTTTGAGAAAGCTCAGATCATTTCATGTAAGCACTCAGCTTTTACAGATGTTTTACTGCTCCAGTATTGTTAGCATTTTAACTTTTGGACTGACGTGCTGGGGGAGAAATTTATGTAACAGAGACCAAGATCGTCTTAACAAAGTAATCCGGAAAGGGGGTGGGGTGATTGGTAGGGCACAGGATAA
The DNA here is from genome assembly GCA_036245525.1 of Semisulcospira habei. NCBI lineage: Eukaryota > Metazoa > Mollusca > Gastropoda > Semisulcospiridae > Semisulcospira > Semisulcospira habei. Next base: position 51,903,122 of record BTPG01000005.1, on the reverse strand, counting down.
TTTGGACACACTGTACAACAGACGGATTACAAACAAATTGGCAGACATTCTTGATGACAAAACACATCCACTTAGATATGAATTTGACAGCAGACGTATCGAACGAAGTGGCAGACTCCGAGTACCCCAAAAGTCGTACATCACGTTATGCCAACTCTTTTGTCCCTCAGGCTGTTACCCTTTTCAACAGTAATATCAGTAGATAGTGTCGGTCAACATTCTTCCGTCCTTAGTACTAGCCCTCTCAGTATTATTACTAGTATTATTACTATTGTTATTCAAAGGTAACAATATGTCTGTTACAGTTCATTTCTTTAATATAGTGTTTTCTTTAATTGAGTGTGATTTTTTTTTTTTAATGAGTGATTGATGAGGCCATGTGTTGTATGGGCAGACAGTGAATTTCCCCGTGAGGGATTAATAAAGTATTATTGTATTGTATTGTATTGTATTGTATTGTATTGTATTGTATTGTATTGTATTGTATTGTTGTAGTCCCTCTTAGTGTGTTGTGATGTATTTTCTGGTCGCAAGGTAGTGAGATCTATGTTAGTTATTTCACTTGCCTCCCACATTCTGTGTGTTAGAGCGGACTGATATTTTTATATTATTATTATTTTTTTTAATTTTTACTTGTTTCACGATTTCAGTTCTTATTTGCCGTTGTATCACTTATAAGCTTTTTCATTAGTACTCTTTAGTACTGACATACATTAGCAATCATGGCGTATGATCGCCAGTTACATATTGGCCATTTAAATGTTTATCATTTAACTAACAAAGTTCCCGATCTGTGTGTCCTCTTGAGTCAGCCCAATCCATTTCACTTATTTGGTGTAACGGAATCGCGTCTCAATCCTAACATCAGCGATGAGGCCGTTTCTATCCAGGACTTCACTGTACTGCGACGCGATGCTGAATACCCGGGACAAACGGGTATTGCAGTATACATTCATAATTCAATTAGCGGTATTACTCGCAGGTGTGGGGACCTGGAGTCAAAAACCGTGGAATGCATTTGGGTTGAGTTAAAGGCAAACAAATCAAGCCCCGTGCTGGTCGGGTACATTTACAGGAACCCAGCATCAACATTTCAATGGTTTGACGACTTTATCGTCATGATGGATAAGGTCAGACAGTCCAGCTCTGAAATTTTGATCCTAGGCGATTTCAATATTAACATGTTTTTGAATAACCCTGCTTGGGAGTGCACCATGTCTATGTTTGGTTTAAAGCAGCTAGTTAAAACAGCAACTCGTGTTAGTCCAACTTCCTCCACCCTTATAGACCACATAATTATATACAACTCCTCAATCAAGGGTGATGGCAGTAGACGTGCTTCAGGTAGGGATTAGCGATCACTACCCGGTGTGCTGTTGCTGGGCATTGAAAGCGGATAATTCATTCCGAAAACATCAGCACACGACTATTAGATACAGATCACTTAAACGCTTCAACAAGGATTTTGTAGCTTTTTTTTCGATAAGCTACAAAATCCTTCTTTCTTTTATAGTCATCTCGGAGCTGCATGGCATCCTTGATTTCCTTACTTAACCAGGCGGGAAGCTGGGGGTTCTTCACCCGTTTCTCTCTGAATGGAGCGTGTTTATCGAGAACACCAAGGAACAATCCGTACCACTCAGACAAAGCATCGTTGGGGTCATTATGGTAGTACACTGTATCAAAGGGTGCGCTACTTAAATTTTGTAGCTTATCGAAAAGTCGGAACAGAAACAGACACAACTCCACCTCCAGCCCTAGCCCCAGAGAGCGAAGACAAGGCCACAGAGACAGACCCAACGCAAGGAACCGGCACCACCCCACGCCCACCGCCGACCAACAAACCAACTTCCGGACAGCGGCAGCGCCGACGACCACCCAAGCGCTTCCGAGAGCAGACACGCCGAACACTACTCCCCACGCCGCCACCACACCTCCGACTGCCACCCCAACACCGTCACCCACCCCGCTCAAACCAACGACCGACACCCAAACCCAGTCTCCACTGGCCACCACCACCGCCATTTCCTAGACCCCCCCCCCCCCACAGCCAGCGACGGTACCTCCGGCCACCACCACCACCGCCACCACTCATGCAAGACTTCTTTGAGTGGCTGGCATACCAACACCCCCAGCCTGGTACTGAAGCGATGGTACACCGGCCACGCCACCCGCCTCCACTACCACCAACCACCCGGCCCCGGCGATAACACCAGCCGCTGTGCGACGGAGCGGCAGACAGACAGCGAGACGGCCCTCCCCCCCTCCCCTGCCCCCCCCCCCCCCCCCGGGCGAAATCAGCGATAGCTGGAAGCCCTAGTCCCTTTCAAAACTGCATCTGCATCTGTAGCTTATCGAAGGCAAAGAAACCATGTTAAACATTTAGTGAGGAAAGCCCAAAGGTCACTTTTTCACCGACTTATGAACGGAAAGAAAGATGTATCTGTGTGGCGAGCGATCAATGCTTTTACGAGATCCAAAAATACCGCACAATGTACACAGTTATCAGCTGATACCTTGAATCAGCATTTCCTCTCGGCTGCCAGTACGTTGCTAAAAAATACATATTCTGGTCAGTCTTCAGCTGTGCCAGAAAAGCTCAAGACGTTTTGTGCAGAACGGCTGGACCCTGATACGTCATTCAGCATTCCCCTGTTAACGATATACGACATGGAAAAATCCATCTCGTACCTGAAGAACAAACGTACTTCTGGCCATGATGGTATTAGTAGCTCAGTTCTGAAAATGGCCCTACCGTATATTGTAGATACCTTGACATATATATATACAACCTTTGCATAAAGCAGGGGATATTTCCATCTTCTCTAAAAACAGCCAAAGTGATCCCACTACCTAAAACGAAAGACCTTGCCGACCCTAACAAGTTCAGGCCCATTTCGCTACTGTCAACACTGTCGAAACCGATAGAAAGACACATTCACACACACTTACAACATATAGAAAAACACAAAATCATACATCCATTACAATCTGGCTTTCGGCGCAAACACTCCTGTCACACAGCATTGGTACACCTAGTTGACAGATGGCTTACTGCCATGAATAGCAGTCAAATGACTGGAGCAGTATTTTTGGACCTTTCAAAAGCACTTGACCTCGTCAATCATAAAACTTTAGCTCAAAAACTTAATGTCTATCAACTAAGCGCAGACACACTTGCCTTCCTTACGTCATATCTGCATGGGCGTACGCAGTATGTCTACGTGAATGGTAAAAAATCACCTGAGGGGGTGATAGAGCACGGAGTAACACAGGGATTGATTCTTGGTCCATTATTGTTCTCTGTCTTCATAAACGACCTTCCATTACATATATCTGACTCCAGTGTAACTTGCAGTCTTTTTGCAGACGATGGAACACAGGACGTTTCGTCATCAGACGTAACACACTCATGCGCAACACACTCGACACTCTGCCTTCTCCGCCTTGCCTTCCTGACCCCCCCCCCCCCCCCTTTTCCGGCACTCCCCTCTCGTCCTTACGCCCCGTCTCTCAGGATGAAGTCCTCAAGACCATAAAGTCCATCACTTTCAAAACCTGCGAACTAGACCCCCTCCCAGCTTCTCTCTACCGGGACGGCCTTCTAAAACTTTTGCCCTTCATCACCATCATCAACACATCTCTAGAAAATGGCTCCGTCCCCGATATCTTCAAGTCCGCCATTGTCCGTCCTCTCCTAAAAATACACAACCTCGACCCAAACGATCTCAAGAACTACCGCCCAGTCTCCAATCTCTCTTTCCTGTCCAAGCTTCTTGAGAAGGTTGTCCTCAACCAGCTCAACCTCCACCTCGCCGACAACAACCTCCTCAGTCCCTTCCAGTCTGCCTAACGCAAATATCACAGCACTGAAACAGCCCTTCTACATATCCTAAACGACCTGCTTATCTCCACCGACTCGGGCAACATCTCCCTTCTTACGCTACTCGATCTCTCTGCCGCCTTCGACACCATAGACCACTCTATCCTCCTCCATCGCCTTCACCACTCCTTTGGCATCACCGACTCTGCTCACTCCTGGTTTCTCCCCTACCTCTCCGACAGACAGCAATCAGTCACCATCGACGGCGTCTCCTCCAACCCAGTCAGGCTCTCCTGCGGCGTTCCACAGGGGTCCGTCTTGGGTCCGGTCCTTTTCACACTCTACACCTCTCCCCTGTCAAACATCATCCAGTCTCACCACATACACCATCACCTCTTCGCTGACGACTCACAACTACTAGACAAAGACAAACTCGACAACTCTCAGTCACTACTGACTCGCACGGCTGACTGCTACGAAGACGTGAAAAACTGGATGACAGCAAACAAGCTCAAACTGAACGACGACAAAACGGAAGCCATGCTGGTAGGCACTCGCCAGAAACTTTCCCAGCTCCCCCCTTCTCTCCACCTTCAACTCGACAGCACCCCCATCTCCCTCTCTGACTCGGTCAAGAACCTCGGCGTTATCCTCGATTCCTCTCTTTCCATGACCAGCTTCGTCTCCGTCACGGCCCAGGCATGTTATTTCCACCTCCGCCGCATCAGTCAGATCAGAAAATACCTCACTACCGAAGCTGCCACCAAACTCGCTGTCTCTCTCATCTTATCTCGCATCGACTACTGCAACTCTCTCCTTTGCGGCCTTCCTCACTCTACCACTCTCACTCTTCAGCGCGTCCAGAACAATGCTGCCCGCCTCGTCCTCAGAAAGAAAAAATCCGACCACATCACTCCCCTGCTCAAGCTCCTTCACTGGCTCTCCATCCCCCAACGCATCCAATACAAGATTCTGTCTCTCTGCTACAAATCCCTGAACAACTACGCTCCTACCTATCTCTCCAACTTACTTCACCCCTACACTCCTTCCCGCTCCCTCCGCTCCGCCTCCGACCCTCTCCGCCTCCTCATCCCCCGCACCAAACTCAGCACGTTCGGCCCCCGCTCCTTCTCCGTCTACGGTCCATCCACCTGGAACACCCTCCCACTCTCTCTCCGTCAGAAACACTCTCTCTCCTCCTTCCAGTCCGCCCTCAAAACTCACCTCTTTCAACAGTTCTAGCACTATATCACTACACTCCCCACCCCAAGCTGACCGTCGTAATGTATTTTCACAATCTGTGGTACGTGAGTCATTGTCTAAAGCGTGCGCATGCGTGTGCGAGTTGTGAGTGCGCGCTTAGAGTTATAATTATTATAAGATAAGCGCATTATAACTACCGTAATTATTTATTATTAACATGTATGGTGAAGATTCTCCAGGACAGTTTAAATGAGGTATCTGAATGGTGCAGAAATAAAGCCATGATACCTAATCCCACTAAAACCAAATGCATGCTGATTACCACACGGCAAATGAATCAGTTGAACCCCCCTCCCCTTCAACTAACACTTAACGGCCAGCCTGTGGAGCAAGTCAGGGAACAACGCGTGCTTGGAATCAACTTAGACGACAAGTTGTGCTGGCAAGGCCACATTACTAAACTGTGTAAAATAGTATCTAAAAATGTATTCCTCCTGTCGAAATTGAGACATTTCGCTGATGAGCCAACAAGGAAACTCTTCTACTATGCCCATATTCAGTCACATCTGGACTAGGCCTCGTCTATTTGGGACGGTAGTAGCGATGCTAATTTTAAAAGTCTGAACTCGCTCCACAGAAGAGCCGTTAAACTCATTGTTGACAGACCCTCAGAAGTCATTAGTACTGACAATACGTTCAACTGTTAGACATTTTGCCACTTGAAAAACAGTTTATGTATAATAAGTTGGTGCTCATGCGCAAAATCACCCTCTCAGAAACACCAGCCTATCTCAATAGTTTGTTCCACTTTGCTCATACGAGGTCCAGGTAACAATCTTGTTGTACCGATGCCACGACTAGACATTTATAGGTCGTCATTGTCCTATTCTGGTGCAAAGTTATGGAACTCTATTCCTGCGGATGTTAGAGCCGCGCCATCGCTTAAAACTTACAAGACCAAGCTGCTGAAACATCTAGACAAAACTTAATTTTTCCTTTTATTTTTATTTTTATTTGTATTCTTACATGTAGCACTCCATGCCTTTTCCGGCATTTCACGGATAGTCTGCATTCTTTTGTAAGATTTATGAACGCATGTAATATACCGCTGGCATTCCAGCAAGCCGCATTATGTAATATCCATGACCCCATGGACTCTGCCGCTGGCCAGACGGGATGCCGCCGATAGACACAGCATTAAACGCTCGCGCCACGTGGCAGTGCTATAGTTTCTTCGCATCGACCCGCGCGCGCGATGATTACGGGATCACTATACATTACTTTTACTGCAGACTATAGCATCTAGCTGTGCGCGGTTTAGTGGCGCGGGGAGGCCCGGCTATCGCATGTGTGTGCGGGTGTGCGTTTGTCTGTGTGTGCAAGTGTATGTGTGTGTGTGTGTGCACGCGCGCATCCCTACGTGTTTGCGCACGCGCGCGCGCGCTCGCGTGTGTGTGTGGGTGCGTGTTGTATGTTTGTTGGAGTGAGCCGTGTTGATTTTTATGATGAGAACAATAGCGGTTTTATGTACAAAATCCTTTATATTCTTTATATTTGCTGTAGTATAGTTTTAAGTGATCGAATTATGTGTGCATGATATACATGATGTGTGTGTGTGTGTGTGTGTGTGTGTGTGTGTGTGTCAGTGTGTGCGTGTGTGTGTGTGTGTGTGTGTGTGTGTGTGTGTGTGTGTGTGTGTGTGTGTGTGTGTGTGTGTGTGTGTGTGTGTCAGTGTGTGTGTGTGGAGGGTTGTGCAGGTTTGGCTTGGCGCCTGTAGGCTACAAGCTAATATGGCACAAACCTGTGCATGCGGCAATTGCACACCGGCGCGTGTGTGTGTGTGTGTGTGGGTAAGAGAGTGATTTTTTTGTACGTTATTTTGTTTTGTAGTGTATAGCCACTGCGGTCGAACCTGCCTGTCCCGGATTGGCCTCCGCAGCCACGAAAATGCCTGCAGACGACGTGGGCAAGCCCTATAGAATCTTCGTTCGCGAAGTCAAGCCAAGGAGGATAGTGTGTAGCAAGGACAAGAATGAAAACAGGTCTGCGCACCCATTCTATTATCCTTGGAAAATAAAGTTTAATTTCATTTCATTTCTCTCTCTCTCTCTCTCTCTCTCTCTCTCTCTCTCTCTCTCTCTCTCTCTCTCTCTCTCTCTCTCTCTCTCTCTCTCTCTCTCTCTCTCTCTCTCTCTCATGTGTGTGTGTGTGTGTGTGTGCGTGCGTGCATGCTGTGTGTATGTGTGTGTGCATGCTATGTATGTGTGTGCATGCTGTGTGTGTGTGTGTGTGTGTGTGTGTGTGTGTGTGTGTGTGTGTGTGTGAGACACAGAGAGAGAGAGAGCACATATATACATATTTGCCTTTGCTGTATGAATTCTAATGTACTTAATGATTTTCTGTGTATTGCTTTACTTTGCATTTTCACTCATTTTATATTTTTGTGCGTACGCGTTATGCGCGTACGTATGTCTGGAGTACGTGTCCGAGAGCGTGTGTGTATATGTGTGCGTGTGTGTCTAAGTGCGTGCGTGTGCAAGTTTGTGTTTGTGTGTGTGTGTGAGCGTGCGTGTGCGTGCGTATGTGCGGGCGTGCGTGCGTGAGCGAGTGCATACATGCGTCAGTGTGTGGTATGTGTATGTTTACATGTCTATGTCATTTATGTAGTAGATGTAGCAACGGCAAGTTTGAAAACTGGTCCTGTTACCAATAACTTCTACCGTTGGAAAATAAAGGTTCATTGTTCATTGTTCTCTCTCTCTCTCTCTCTCTCCCTCTCTCTCTCTCTCTCTCTCTCTCTCTCTCTCTCTCGCCCCACCACCACTCACACACACACACACACACACACACACACACACACACACACACACACACACACACACACACACACACACACACACACACACAGAGTAAAACTTACCTGCCCCTAAAGGCTTCGTCAGCGATAACGAAAAGTTCCCCGTCACGCGCGGCTGACGCCAGTTCCTCTACAGCGACCTTCACGTCCCCCTTGTGTTCAAAGTCATAGAAATGGATGTTGACCCGCGGGCCTGGTGCTGGTGGTGAAGCTGGTGTTGATGGTGGTGCTGGTGTTGATGTTGGTGTCCTTTGTCTGAATGCAGACAGGATTCTCTTGAAAAAATGGCGGCGGACCAGCGTGCCGGATGGTGGCGTTGCTGTGAACCCGATTCCAGGAGTGTGCAGCAGTTGACGTTCGATGAGCAAGATGGCGGCACGGCTGTGTCTGTGTGAACTCAGCAAATGAACGTCCTTCCCTTGGTGCCCCCACTGCATTCCCTTTATGACGAGAAGGACCGTTTTCCCCGTGCCTGTGTGGACAATGGAGGAACAGAGGCAGTCACACGTGTGTCATTGCTTTCACCGCGTTTAGCCGTGACACGTTACAGCCAGAGACGGGTCAACCACGATAGTTCAAGGGTAGTGCCTGTTTAGCTTTCTTCCCAGGCTCCAAACTAATCAGTACTACCCTTGACACTTTACAGCTAGACACGGGTCAACCATGATAGTTAACTCATTCGCGCCCAGCCGCATCCGGATGAGAGGTATAAGCCGCGCATCCGGATGCGGCTGGCCGCGAATGAGTTAAAGGGTTGTGCCTGATTAGAGTTCTTTCCAGGCTCCAAACTAATGAGTACTATCCTTGAACTATCAGATCGATCCAGCTCCCACAAGCAGCTTGTAGTCAGTAAAGGTCGCGTCCAAACTGTGGAAGGTCGGACCTAGGGTCAGATGACAATCAGATTCTTCTTCAGCTTACCTCTTGGCCAGTTCCAAACTACAACACTGGACGCTCACAACAACACTAACAAAAAAAGGCAAAGCCCTCATGGCTCACGTGGGTGATCAATCCACATGATAAGTGTGACCTTGACCTTTCCAACAGGTCACTGAAACGAGCAAGTGTTCAAGTGTCTAAACATAAGGGTTGGCTTTTGTACCAGCGATATCCGAGTTTCCTCAAAAGGTATGCATTTTCCACAATTAATGTGTCAACCTCCAGTGACCCTTGACCTTTGTGAGGGTCAATTAAAGTAGTATGCATTAAAAAAATGTTATCATCAGCTACCTGTATGCCAAATTTGATTGAACAGATTGCAAAAGCTTTGATAACACGAAAGGCAAAGTCCTTATATCTCACGTTTATAAGTCTGACCTTTGTGTGTTTATATGTCTAAACATAAGTAAATGGTTGGCTTTTGTACCAGTGAAATCCAAGTTTTCTCAAACTGTATGTATTTTTCAAACATTAATCGTCCCTACGCGACCCTTGACGTTCGTGAAAGGGGGGTGGGGGGTGTGAACAAAATTGCCATGCACAGAAAGGTGTTATCATCAGCTACTTTTATGCCAAGTTTGATTAAAAAGTTTGCAAACAACTTTAATAAAAACTACAATTCTATCAAAACCTGACATTGTTTCACACACTTGCTGACCTCCTGTGATTAAACTTTCCAAGGGTTCATTCAAATTAATATGCAGAGGATGGCCTTATCATCAGGTATCTTCTGAATCCTACTAGTGACCTTCCACCCTGGGAAAGTAAGCCAGAAAACATCACCATCTCTTCCACGGTACCCTACATCACCACCAAAGATGAGCACAGCACTGTGAGCAAGAAAGCCCTGACACTGGCCATGCTCGAAGAAAAGTATCCCCAGGAGGCATGGATACGGCCATACACCGATGGATCAGCCACAGATGCAGTTCAGAATGGAGGTGCTGGGGTGTACATTCAGTACCCAAACGGAACATGGCAGGCAGAGGCAATACCAACAGGCCTTCACTGCACAAATTACAGAGCTGAGGTGGAAGCACTAGTCCATGCTGCAAACACCCTTAGTGGCACTGCAGACCCTGATGCCCAGATTGTCTTTCTGACTGATGCCATGTCTGCCCTTGAGGCAGCAACAGCAAGCAAACTGCCACGTCTACAAGAGGCACTGCAAAACATCATGTGCACCAGACTGGTGCTGCAGTGGATCCCTTCACACTGTGGCGTCTACGGCAATGAAGAAGCTGACAGAATGGCAAAAGTGGGCGCAGAGGAAGAACAAGACGAAAATGGAGTCAGCTTCACAGAGATGAAGACCATCATTAAGTCTGTGTACAGACCACCACAACGGCCCCTAGACAGTTACCATCAGTTGTCCAGACAAGAGTAGGTGACCATCTTCCGTCTGAGGACCGGGCACAACCGACTCAATTTCCACCTGCACAGACGCTTCCACCTCGTGCCATCTCCCCTGTGCCCTTGTGGAGAAACAGAGCAGACCACAGAGCACATCCTCCAGGACTGTGGGAACCACCAGTTGCTGAGGGAGGAGATATGGCCGAAGCCCGCCACCCTACAAGAGAAACTGTACGGGCCTGTGGAGGCGCTACAGAAGACCACAGATTTCATTTTAAGAGCCAAACTCCAAGTGTGACGGCGTTCGAGAAGAAGAAGAAGAAGATCAGGTATCTTTATACCAAGTTTTGGCTTGAAGTTAAAAATAGTATTTGAAAAAAAAAACGTTTTTGTCAAAACATGGCTCCTTACCTATTTCTGAAGCCCCCCATGACCCTTGACCTTTCCGAGCAGACCAATAAATCTGTATGCATAGAAAGATACCTTTGTGCCAAATCTGACTGACAGGTTGGCAAAAACTTTGATAAAAAGTACAATTCTTTCATAAATTGACATTTTTCACACATTTGCCGACCTCCTGTGACCGTTGAACTTTGAAGGTCATCCAAATTTTGTATGCATAGAAAGGCCTTATCATCAGGCATCTCTGTACTAAGTCTGGGTTGAAGTTGAAAATAGTATTGGAGGAGAAACAATTTGTGTCAAAATATGACTTTTTTTTTTTACCCTTTTCTGGATCCCTTGTGACCTTGACCTTTGCAAAAGGTCACTCAAATTGGTATGTTTAGAAAGGTTTTACCACAAAGTATCCTCTGGCCAAGTTTGAAGTCTGAGGCTTGAATAGTCTCCGACATAATGCCAATGTTAAAGTTTAACACGGACGCCGGACAGACGACAGACGGTCCATTACATAGACTCATTTTTTGCTATCGCACGTGAGCCCAAAAAACTACAATTTTACCCCTGACCTTTCCGAGGGCGGGGGGGGGGGGGGGCATCCAAAAGGAAGGGCCTCACCATCAGGTATCACTTAACCAAGTTTGGGTTTGAAGTTTAAAATATTTGAGGGGGAAAAAAAGGTTTTGTCATAATATGGCGATTATTTACCTATTTCTGGACCCACCCATCCCCCATGACCATTGACCTTTACAAGGGGACCACTAAATTAGTATACATGGAAAGGTCTACATCTACCTTTGTGCGAAATCTGTCTGAAAAGTTGGCAAAAAGTTGATAAATATATCTACTACAATTTATGAAAAACTGTCATTTTCACACATTTGCCGACCTCTTGTGACCCTTGAACTTTCTGAAGGGTCATCCAAATCAGTATGCATACAAATAGGTATCTCAGGGATCTCTGTACCAATTTCGGTTGAAGTTGAAAATAGTATTTGAGGAGAACCAAATTGTGTCAAAATATGGCTGTTTGCTCCCTTTCTGGACATCCTGTGACCTTGACCGTTTATAGAACTCTATGAAATTGGAAAGTTTAGAAAGGTCTTGAAAGTGTCCTTGGGCCAAGTATGAAGTCTGATCTTAAATAGTCTCCGAGAAAACGCACACGTTAAAGTTTACCACGGACGCCGTACGCTGGACAGATGCAGGATGGTCCATGACATAGATTCACTTCGCTATCGCACGTGAGCCAAATATAGCCACAACAACAACAGAGGTGATGAACGTCAGTGACAATAACTTGAATAACATTTGTCAGCTTTCTTCTTGGTCACCTGCAAACCACAACAATGGACGCTCAGAACACCACCACCATAAATGGAACAACAACAGCGAATTAATTATCAGCCTGGTTTAATCGTGTGATAGTGTATATTATTTGTCTCATCACACATACCCGGCGGCCCCCAGAGAAACACCCGCGGCAGCTCTGGCCTGTTGACAAGGTTCACTTGGTCTGGGTAGAGAGTCAGCATGGCCATTGTCAGTCCTGTCAGCGCCGCGGCCTCCGACATGGTCCGCAGTTGGACGGCGCGACGTGGGGCGGTGATGGTGGGGATTTCTATGGTGCTGGCCGGGCCACAGAACCTGAAACAGACAGCACAGTAACGTACCGCCACATACGCCATCACCAACACAATTCAGGGGCGGATCTGGGGTGGGGAGAGGTTCCAGACCCCCCACCTCCTCTCCGTCCTCCCCTATAAAAAGGAAAGATAAAGGAAAAATATGCTGCCCAAGGTCACCCTACTCTCCCTTATAAATTGAGTGTGGAAGTGTTAAAGTGAAAAATATGTGTGCCGCATTAATGTCCCGTACCCCCCCCCCCCCCCCCCCCCCCCCCCGTGTTTAGATTTGTTCGGCCAGTGTGCCCTTTGAGCGCCATCTGTGTCAGGTCAAGGGTCACAAAGAAAAAGATGGATTCCGCCCCAACTGTACCTGATCCGCCCCTGCAACCACCAACATTAACAGCAGCCGCAGCAACAACAACAACGCAAGCATGTGTAGGCCCTATTTTGACGAAGACAGGTATACAGCATGTAACAGGAGTAGTCCATAAGCTAGCCAGGTCTACCGTGCACCCCCCTCACCCCCCCCCCCCCCCATCCAGTACTCAATAAGATGGGTTTCAAATTGTACCTTCGTATGTCCTGAGATGTTTAATCCATGTTCCCCGAAAATCCTTAGGAACACACCAGAGATATAGCCGATGGCGCAAGGTTACCCCCATTCACGCTGTTCGCACATGCTAAAATGAGTTTGAGAAACATTTTTCTCTAAATAAATCCGAATTCATTCCAGAAGCCCAAATCAGGCAATATTATGTTAAGGCACACTTTCTGCATCATCTGCAAAAAAAAAAAAAAAAAAAAAAAAAATATTGAATCTCTGGCTCACAGTGAAGGTATTTGTGCACGTAGTAAATGGCCATTTCTGCGAAATAGCAAAAGAAAGACAAAAATAATGTGTCAGATGCCTTCAGACATTTTCTATAGCACTGACAGTCCATTTTAAGTCTTACATCACTAAAACAGGATGTCACAATTATTATAAACTTAACTAGGTGATGCTGTGATCACTGTGAGAGCCTCAGTGGTTGATTTTGTATCCCTACCCCCAAGTTTTAAAAATACACAAAATTAATTTTTAAAAATTTCCTAAGTTATTCCATTTCATTTTTTACATCTCTTTACCTATTAAGTTTCAATAATGTGAGCATAAAGTGCAAGAAAATAAGGAAAGTCGGCATCCTTTACGGTACGTTCGTGGTGAATGATAGCTTTTTCCCCAATTAAAATTGCCAAATTGTGTCCGATGGCCTCAGAAATTTTGTATACAACTGACAGGTCTTTTTTATGTTTTATTGGTTAAGATAGAGTACCACAGTTACTACCAAACTGATTTTATGATGCTGTGATGCATTTAGGGGCCACAGTTTACCCGTACACAAAGGAACGCAAAATGATCATAACAATTGCTTATGTCATACTCCTCTGTTTAAATATTTTTATTGCCAGTTTTCTTAACAAAGTATGCATATTGAGCATAAAATTTGTGATCATTTCATTAATTTCAATGTGACCCATCAATTTAATTGTAATTCTTTTTAGTTAAGGTATGTTTAACAGGGGCTGCCTCTGAAGCTTCTATCGTCTGCACATTCAGCACTCTTGTCAAACTCAGGGAAGGTGTACCTCAGGGAGATGTTGTGTCTGATGCTGTTTTTGGTTTGCATTAATGACATCTGTCCAACAGTACCAAGGTTCATCTCGAACATCCTCCATGCGTTTGACTTTGCAGTGTGGAGCGCAGCAGAACATAAAGAAATAGCATCCTGCAGAATCCAGGATGCTGCCAATAGAGTCAGCAGCTGGACTGAAAGATGACCACTCAAACTGAGCTAGACCAACTATTTCAATCAGATGGAAGAGGTCACCTTGAAACTGGAGACCTTCCAGTACCAATGACAGACAGGCCAACTTTACTGGCAACAAATAAATTTTTGGATTCACGTAGAGGCCTCACATCGAAGCCATGGCAGCTAGATCTGCGGAAAAAATGTCTCTGATGAAGAAACTGGTAGAGACCACAATGGCGCAAATTTCAGCATCCTGGCGCAAGCAAACACCTGCTTGGTCAGACCAGTAGTGCGGTACCAAGACATATCGACAACATGAAATAGTGCCTGCAAAACCAAAAATGCCAGGCTTGACAAGATGCACAACATGGGTCGTTCTCATGATGCAGTGACATTCTTAGAGCCATCTGGAGCACCCCAATTTAGGAAATGGAGGACATTGGAGTCACTGGAACGCAGAACAGCACACACGATGAAGAGACTTACTAAACACCGACCTCATGGGAGACTACAGGAGCAGACCAAGAACCGTCAGAAACGCCCAAGTCTGAACCGCCAACTGAAGGTCCTGCAAAGGGCTAAAACTGATGTCCTGAAACCAAGCCCAAAGATTTGTGAAGAGCTCCCTTCAGATACCTGGACATCTCGAAAGAGCCTTCTAGACAACATAAACAATGTTCCCGGACTCTTTGCCAAAGGTCGCGGCACCGCTGCACAAAGCCAACTCGCTGGAGATTATGCACAAGCGCTACCCTCACAGCAGCTGTGGTACCGCACAAGACGACGTGCGGAATGAAGGAAGTGGCGTGTACATCTGTTGTGCAGAACGCACTACTACCTCCCTCTCCATACCAGCTGGAGGCATCAGATCCAACTATCATACAGATCTGCAGGTGCTCAACACAGCAGCAGAGCACTAGCTAGGGAAAGGCAGCAGCTTGATCCACTGATCTCACCAGGAAGCTTCAAGATAGACTGGATGCACTGTCCACAAAATAGTGCTGCAGTGGATTCCATTGCATTCTGGAGTAGCTGGGAATGGAGAAGCTGACAGCCTGACCAAAGCAAGCGCCAGACTACCTCAAGATCACAACCTCCTGTAAAGAAACCAAGAGACTACAGCAACAAAGTGATTGGCAACAGCAGAATGGCGGCTGCAGCCCATGGGCAGACGACATCAACAAGCTGAAAAGGGAGAGCCAGGCCACCATCTTTCATCTACGCACTGATTACTCTGGACAGGGTCCTTACAGAAAGCAGGGACGAAGTTCACAAACTTTTCATAACGTTTCACAAACCCAAACTGAAGCCTGAAGGTTTACACACTTTAATTAGATCACTCTGTATCAGCAGCTCATTTAAAGCTTTCGTGCCTAATGCATAAAGAGATACCAAAATAAAAGAATGCTTAGCGAATGGCGGAGATCGTTAGAAGCATAAACCACCAATCAGAATGTTCGGCAGAACGGCCATGCAGTCACCTTATGATCAGAGCTAAATATAGATCACTTGCAACAAGCGTCATGATGATCGTTCACAATGGAACACAAATTGGGGGAGAAAAAAAGAAGTAGATAAAAGTTTGCCAGCACTTTGTCATTTTTTTTTTTTACAAACCTTCACAGACTTTAAGGAAAAAGACTGAAATTGACAGACTTTCCAGGGCCCTGAAAAAGCCTTGTCATTTTTTAACAACTTTCACTAATGTTCACAGACCCTACGGACCCTGCTGGACTCACCTCTTGAGACTGGGTCATGCAGGAACAGCCCTATGCAAATTTGGTGTAGAAAATCAGTCTCCTTAGCACATTCTCCAAACATGTCCATACAGAGAAGCGATCCGCTGGCAGTTCTGACCAGAAGAGACGCCCCTGTACACCAAACTCTGAAAACATGCTACCGAGCTCTTGACAGCTTACTTATTGGCAGCCAAAACAATATAAGATTTAAAGACGGCAATCAAGGAATTGAACGTTGCAAAAGAAGGTGGAAATGGTGATGTCATGGTGGACATGTGGAAACTAAGTATTTTGATAACATTGTTTTGGTTGTTAGGAACCATGAAACTTTATTACGCATATTCATATTTACACATATCTAGACGAAAATAAATGAAAGGAAAAGGGGAGACCTTACCACACCCGCCTTACGCTAGGTAAAATATCACCTAAAAGACCAGCTAGTTAAAAATAGTTACAATTAAATTGATGGGTCACATTGAAATTAATGAAATGATCACAAATTTGTATGCTCAATATGCATACTTTTTAAGAAAACTGGCAACAAAAAAATATTTAAACAGAGGAGTATGACGTAAGCAATTAATATGATCATTTTGCGTTCTTTTGAGAACTGGTAAAATGGGGGTAGGGCGGCAAATTCAGTTACTGTAGCCTCTAAATGCATCACAACATCATAAAATCAGGTTGGGAGTAACTGTGGTACTTTATCCTAACCAATATAACCTAACAAAGACCTATCAGTTGTATACACAATTTCTGAGGGCATGGGAAAAAAACATATGTTTCCCAATTCGGCAATTTTAAATGGGAAAAAGTTATCATTCACCACGAACATACCGTAAAGGATGCCGACTTTCGTTATTTTCTTGCACTTTATGCTCACATTATTGAAACTTAATAGGTAAAGAGAGGACAAAATTAAATGGAATAACTTAAGAATTTTTTTTAATGAATTTTGTGTATTTTTAAAACTTGGGGGTAGGGATACATAATCAACCACTGTGGCACTCACAGTGATCACAGCATCACCTAGTCAAGTTTATAATAATTGTTACATCCTGTTTTAGTGATGTAAACCTGAAAATGGACTGTCAGTGCTATAGAAAATGTCTGAAGGCATCTGACACATTATTTTTGTCTTTTTTTTTGTGGAGATTTCACAGAAATGGCCATTTACTGGGTGCTCAAATACCTTCACTGTGAGCCAGAGATTCAATATTTTTTCATTCTATTTTTTTGCAGAGGATGCAGAAATGTGCCTTAACATAATATTGCCTGATTTGGGCTTCTGGAATGAATTCTGATTTATTTAGAGAAAAATGTTTCTCAACCTCATTTTAGCATGTGCGAAGAGCGTGAATGAGGGTACCCTTGCGCCATCGGCTATATCTCTGGGTTGTTCTTAAGGATTTTCGGGGAACATGGCTTAAACATCTCAGGACATACTAAGGTACATTTTGAAACCCATCTTATAGAGTACTGGGGGGGGGGGGGGGGGTGCACGGTAGACCTGGCTAGCTTATGGACTAGAGGGACAGTGTCATCTAGGTAAAACAGGTGCTAATGTTCAACCAAGCACTGATCCAGACCATCTGACCAACACCCACCTGGCCACAAGCACCTCGTAAAGGTCTGGTGTCATGCTGGTGTCGGGACCTTTGTCAGTGACGGCCCTCTGCCACCACCCACTGGATGACGCTCCCATGTGATCTTGACACAGGCAGCGGGTCACGGTGATATTGGTATCCGGCGCTCCGAGACAGTCACACAGGGCCTGGTACACACACACACACACACACACACACACACACACACACACACACACACACACACACACACACACACACACACGCACGCACGCACGCACGCACGCACGCACACACACACACACACACACACACACACACCATACACATACACACATGGAGACAAAAGCCTCAGAGTGGGTTACCTACCATTTTATGTGAAAATGGGTTCCCATAATTATTTCTATTTATTCTAGGGCTCTGGAATTGATGCGAATGTTTAGAACTCACCTTATAACTAAGCTCTATAACTTAAAATAAAACAGACATTTTCTAGAAACAGAGCCACTAGATGGAGAAAAAAATGGGTTTCTTCTAATAAAGTGGTTGCCTCTCACACAAAAACTGGCATTACAGTGAAAATGGGTGTCTTCACAACATTAGGCGTCTGTAATAAGATCAAGTTCATGGAATACTTCTTTTTCACATTAATTTTTTTGTTTTGTTTTTTCAACTTAATGTGTGTATGCATTAACATTTTTAACATTGTATGGTGCAAAATTGAATGAACACTGGCCCGTAAACTTTCGATTATGATTTTTACAGAGGAAATCTTCTAAACATTGCTACGTTTTGACCTTCTGAAGCAAAACAGTTTATCATGGCATTTATGTGAGAATTCTGGAAATTAAAGGACTTTTTTTTATGTACTCTGGAGTTTGAGACAAACAGCAACAGAGCATTTTGAATATTAACCCTTATCATTCGGAATACACCAGTGTGTGCAACAAGTGTGACTAAAATAGTCCAAGGGTAGTGCCAGAACAGCTTGGCGCCTCTAGGCGCCAAGCTATTGTGGTACCACCCTTGAACTAATGCCATTGGTCTATGTCCTCATCTGTAAGTTCTGTAATGTACCTTGCATATATGGCAGTGTACAAATTTGGAGCTTTTAGCCTCAGTATGATGCAGGTTAAAAAGTGTGGGAAAATATGAAAGATAGAAAAAGACCCAGACGAAGAAACTAACACTTAACTTATTCTACCCCAGACACACCACAGCAAAATAAAGATTGACCATGATAGTTCAAGGGTGATGCCAGAATAGCTTGGCGCCTATGGGCGTCAAGCTATTCTGGCATCACCCTTTAAACTATCATGGTCGATCTGTGTCCTGCCCTGCGACGCAGTCTTCAGTAGACGACTTCAACATTTGGGGATTCCGGTCTTGGGGTAGAATGAGTTAAAATGACAAAACATAACACTGAATTAATTAATTAACTGACAACATAGGAAATCACTTGAAACTTCAGCCTTTATTAATCACATCAAAGGTGCATGCATATAAAAACACAGTAATTGTTTGTAAACACTTCAAATCAAACAATCAAGAGCAGTAAAACCTTTTTCTGACAACTTTGTGATGAGGAAAACTAGTTCTTGCCCAAGTTCGGCACGTAAAGGGTTTCCGCGACTTATGTGCCTCTATTCATGAAATGGAGAGAGAAATATAATACTGAGTTCTAGCAAGTGCGACAAGAAAGTTAGCCGAGTTGGTATACCTCGTCCAGTGCCTAGGTTAAATGCACCAGCGGTGCCAATGTTGCTATTTTGGCACCAGACCGGTCGCTCGGACCGATCTGGTGCACCCGATCGATTTAGAGCGTGTGCTTTCTGCACCTGTAATGGGCAACCTCGGAGAAAGAATCACGTGAGCGTCGTTTGATTGCTGCAAAATAACATGAATAAAGAATAAACCCTTTCCCATATATGCAATCCGGCAATAATGCATCCATCCTTATGCTAGCACCACGAAACATTACGCAATTTGGCAGATTTGAAAAATAGCTTTTTTAAATCCTCAATCGAGGTGATTTTGCGACATTTGCGTCGTTTGCGGCAGAAAGCACCGTCATAGTTGAAGTTCGAGAAATGAGCGCACTACATGTACAATAGACTTGATTCAGTGGTGTGGGGCATGACACAAGCCTCCGCCAATCTCAACACAAAACTGGCGTGTTCAAGGAGGTAAAAGGCGCGGCTGAAAGTTAAAACCGCAAACGAACCTTTTTTTCGACTGCGATCACAATCTTCCGTGTGAACGTACGAGACCACACTACAAGTGCAGAAGCCAACCTGCGCGCGCAGTTCTCGTGTACATGACCGGTCCGAGCGACCGGTCTGGTGCGAAAATAGCAACAATGGTGCCGCTGGTGCGTTTAACCTAGGTAGAGGGCGAGGTATACCAACTCAGCTAAGGTTTACGCTTCCTGTGACTTTGGAAACAATGCACAGTATGCAAAGTGTACTTTATAGTAACAAAAAAGTTACAGACATTTCCAAAATGATCCAGGCATACATCAGATAAAAACAAGCTATACACACTGAAATAATAACACTCTTGTAATAAATCTTTATCATGTTGACAATGGTTTTTTTATCTTATTATTGTCTTTCGTCCCGATTAGTTGTACATTGCTGAACGTCCAGACTTTTTCAGGACGCGCCAGCACTGATAATGAAGGGGGAAAAAAATAATGAACAAAATATTGAATGTATGTCGCCAGCTGGTCTAATACGCTAAATAAACCTAAGACCATTTAGCAACACACATCCAAAATCAAGACACACACACACACACACACACACACACACACACACACACACACACACACACACCCAAAAAAAAAAAAAAAAAAATTTATTTAGACCGAAAAGGTGACTGGCCAATCGTGTAAAATGCAAAGAAGCACCCAACGGAGAAAGAAACATGCTTAGAAAAGACGGTTACAACACAATTTATTAATATTTTGGATAAATCCGCCTTGTCAAAACAAACAAACAGAGAGATCAGTCACTACTTATCTTTGTTCACAGAAGGAATGTGCCCCATTCCTTCTGCGAATGAAGATAAGTAGCGACTGATCTCTCTTTTTGTTTGTCTGTTTTGACAAAGCAGATTTACCCGAAATATTAATAAATTGTGTTGTAACTGTCTTTTCTAAGAGTGTTTCTTTCTCCCGTGGGCACTTCTTTTCAAGAGATACAGGCAGCGCAGACAGTAGGGAGAGTTTAAAAAAGAAAAATACAAGTTAATGGACCAAGGGTAGACAGAAAAACATGCCCCAGAATTGAGAGGAAAACCCACCCTTTGGGGTTGACCAGGGTGACCCTAGGAACTAAAAAGTAGTTAACCCCACCCAAGTCCCCCAGGGCAGACCTGGGCGGGGGCCACTGTTTAGTTACAAAGTAAGGTTAATGTTACACAGTATACAAAATGATCCAGGTGTACACCAGATAAAAACAGAGCAATACACACTGAAAACAACAGAATAATAACGTTCTTGTGATAAATCTTTATGTTGACAATGTTTGTTTTTTTAAATTTTATTCTTGTCTTTCGTCCCCAACTGCTGTTCCATTTGCAGAGTTTTAAATGTTATACGGTATACAAAATGATCCAGGCGGACCAACCACATAGTAGCACTCTTGTAATAAATCTTTATGTTGACAATGGTTTTCTTACCCCTTATTATTGTCTTTCGTCCCCAACCGTTGTTCCATTTGCAGTTCCATTTTCAAAGTTTTAAATGTTATACAGTATACAAAATGATCCAGGGGGACCAAACCCATAATAACACTGGTAATAAATCTTTACATTGTCAATGGTTTTTCTTATCTTATTATTGTCTTTGGTCCCCAGCTGGCTGTTTCCTTTTGCAATTATACAGTATACAAAATGGTCCAGACGTCCATCAGATAAAAACAAGCTATACATGTTGAAACCAACCCAATAATAATTAACACTTGTAATAAATCTGTATGAAAACGAAAATGCCGTGAGTGTGGGAGAATCTCAGTTCATTTCTTTTGTAACTTTTTCAGTCTGTTGCGGATGTAATCCTTAATGTTTGTCCAGCGCCTATGTCTAAGTGCGGGCTCTTCTGCGATTGCCTGCTGTATATCGGCCTTTCCAGGAAGTTTGTTCACGACGAGGTGTGTCTTGAAACGAGTTTGAACAGCTTTCTCTTCAGCTTTCCCCCATGGTTTCCTTGTAAATCTAGCTTTCTTTTTGAACAGGAGCTGATGCAGTACTGTCATCATCAAAACTATCTAGATTGTCATCAAGCTCTGGACGTCTTTTCTCTGTCATGCTCATTGATTCCTGTGTTGTTGACTTGCTACTTGCTTCATTCACAGGTGCTGTTTCCCCCGAGACCTCTCTGCGAGTTTTTGATGTGTCTTCATTGCGAGTTTCTGATGTGTCTTCATTGTCAAAGTCAATCTCTTCATCATCGCCCAGTTCAGCTCTAATGCAACTCTCAAAATCTGTCAACCCATTGTTAACCAACAGAAGAGTCTTTGCCACTTTTGCCTTTTGAAGGACGTCTTGAGGTTGGCGGTAGATATGGCGATGTATCCGAATATCAAGACCAAGGAAGTCTGCCAGCTGATCCTGGTCTAACTCAGAGATGGCCATTGACTGAGCCAAAGTTGCAACCTGCTTCAGTAACTGAGTAAATGTGAACATGGCTGGGTTTGACACTTGTGCATGTTCCTTCGGAACATCATGGCCTCTGTAAGGCCTCTGACCAGAAGGTGTGGCAAAGATGTACTGTGAACCAGCGAGAGCTGGCACTGACTGCCTCATTTGAAGGATTCTGTCCACAGTTGTCATGATCTTCTTCGTCAGCAAAATGGGAACACTCCTATTAAACTTGCCTTCTGATTTCCACTCGCTGAAAATGATTCACCATTTTCTTCTCAACCTCTGTGAGACCTTTCAAGATAACTTGATTGGTGATCGATCCAATCTTAGCATTCTGGAAGTCTGATACCTTCATTCTCTGAACTTCTCCCCCTCGTTTTCGGTTGAAAAGTGATACAGCACAAAGAGTTGCTTTAACCACTGTCGGATAATCTTCCGAAACCATCCTTGTCTCAAGAAGCTGTTGGACCTTCCTCACATCTTCAAATGATGGAATCAGCTTGGGTTTATTCATTGTCATTTTACCAACCGACTGGGCTGCTGTAGCTGACACACAATTGTACCAGTCCCCGGTGAAGATAGAGTCAAACCGCTGCGTCATCTGAACCATGCCCAAGCTGTTTGGATGCCTGCGACTGTTTGATCTGTGAACATTTTTTTCAAGTCATGGCCTATGCGCATTGCGAGATTGCCTTTTTTGAACTGATGTGTGTCCTCATCAAACTCTGCTAGCTCTTTTACAGCCAGTACATGATCAAAGCTAGCTGAATTGATCACAACATTTAAACTTGCGATTTTCATTTCTGACCTCATTCTAAGAATCTTTAATAGTCTCCCTAACTCCCGCATCCTGGAGCTGATTTGCCCAGCCGTGTGTTCTTCAATGTCCCTGCGGTCAAATAATCTCTTTCCATACTCAAGAAGCAAGGGGTCAGTTCTGATGAGATGGCTTATCTCATCATCTCTCTGGCTGGCTAAAACCTTATGATAGAAGGAAAAGTCAACGTCTAAGGGTATTGGAAGCATAAGCCTCCCGGATCCACGTCGTGCCGCCTCACCTCTCTTAGCGAACTGAAACCCTCCTGGTTTCTGACAACAACGTTTTGAGTGTACAGAGATCAGCTTTTTTTGATAGAGCCCTTTGCAATGGATATAGGCGAGAAGGTCGTCTACCTTACTAGTTTTGGTGCAATACTTAGTAATCAAACATCCTGATTTCTTTTCAAGAACGGCAACGTTATGCATGTAATCACCCTCATCTTGTAGTCTGATCTATGCTTTACGTCTTTGCTTTGTCCCTTTTTTCATCCCCAAAATGTATACGTGCACACCCGTTACTTCGGTAAGCGATCTTTCTCCACCCCTAACGTCGTGTTCCTTCTGCCTATCCACATTGTCATTGCCACCCCCTAATTTACCCCCTAACGCACACTGCACCTTGCTGGTACTCGCTTCACTGACACCTGCCCACCCTGAACCAGACACTTTGAAATCTAACATATTTAACATATTTAATACAATACTGTCTGTGTCAGATACCCCAGAGATTGATGGCGACACACCGTCTGAATCCTGTGAGCTCGAGCCAGGAACAAACTCCTCGTCATCACTGTCCTTGTATTGCGATGCGCTTGCACTCTCAGTCTAAGGTCCATCCCAGGCTCCATTAGCCAACTGAAAAAGGAAAGAAAACAAAAAGCTGCATTAGGATAGAAACAGCCCAGTTTTGGTTTAAGGGTCCTTGCACAAGAATATAAAGAGTAATCCCGTGTATGACCGATTTACTTATGTGTGACCTCAGTGACGAGGGCTGGCTTCTGCAGCAGCAAAATCCATGTTTTCTGAAAATGTAAGCAGTTTTCACACATCTGTCAACCCCGCATGACCCTTTGAGAGAGGTCACTCAAATTGGTATTTTTACAAAGGTCTTGCCACAAAGTATCATTGGGCCAAGCTTGAAGAATATGGCTTGAATAGTCTCCGAGAAAATGCCACTGTTAACGTTTACCATTGACGACGGATGAATGACCAGTGGCTCAGAACATAAACTCACTTCTGCTTCGCATGCGAGCCAATAAAATGAAGATGATCATAGAATCACTTACCAGTTTGTAATTGGGGGCATTCCGCTGCCGTCTATGCACCCTCCTACCAGACGCACCCTCTGCGGCAGAGGCTGGGCTATGATGCTGCAGCTGACTAATTTTGCTATGGGCCTTGGTCATGTGCCAGGAAGGGGCGTGCTTGTCCACTTCCATAGATCCCAATGGGTTTGGACATCATGCTGCCATCTGGCGCTGGGTGTGTGCCATCTGGCGCTGGGTGTGTGCAGAAAGTGTTGAGTGTGGCCAAAACAGTGCTGCAAACATGTCAAATGCAACCATTGTAAACCGTTGACATTTTGGATCAGATATATACATCATTACTGCAGTACCCCCTGCCCCCTACGAACAATAACTGGTAATACAGTAAAAAGCGACACTTCAGTTGCACAATCCAAAAAACCTGTTCGGGGCAGTCTGTTCTTCGAATCGCGAGGTAGTTTTGCGTACGAGGATTGAAATACACACTGAAATCTGGTGCCATTTTCTTTATAGTGCATGCATGTGTCAAGTTACTTTTTGATCACAATCACACATGTCAGAAAAAAAAGCAACACAATCGCGTGACAGATTGACCTTGTAATGGTGTTATTGAACGATTTCTTTCATTGAAGAAGAAAGCTTTTGTTAAAATCGTGGGGTTATATTATCTTTTACTACAAAACTGACTGAGCAGCACTGAGACGCCGGTCGTAGCAGACGTCTCAGTTTTCTCGGTCAAACGGGTCCATATAGGCTACTGTGAAATTGTATCGGATTGGGAGCATCTCAGTTAAATAACTGCGCTGAAGAAGTACACTTGGGGCATGCTCTTAACTAAGAAATATTGCATAAAATCGTACCTCTGCAAATGGAACGACGGTTGGCGGGACGAAAGACAATAGAAGGGGAAACAACTCAGTTCATGTCACTGGGCAGCCGACCAATCACGTATCAAGTTGATCCATAGAGACGCTCGTTTCCGTGGTAACACACAGGCCCAATGCGTTGAAAACACACATTAGGTAAACCTGCGAAAATGGGACATCGTATTTTGATATTTTTTCTGACTTTTGAATGAAAGATAATGCAGAAACAACCCTCAGAAAAAATGGGTGCCTGACTTGGTCACCCAGAATTTTACACACACCCATTTTCCATAAGGATGGTAAAGAAAGCCATCCATTTTAGGGGTTTTGTGCACGCTCACACACACACACACACACACACACACACACACACACACACACACACACACACATACACACACACACACACACGTCATACACAAACACACACACACACACACACACACACACACATACACACACACACACACACATAATCTTGGGAACAGACTGTCAAGACTAGCTAGCCCAACAAAATGTTTGTAATGGTCTTTTGCAGTCGGTAAAAGCACAAATAACACTGAATTTAAACAGGAACTCTTTTTCTGGCTGTTATTTGGATAGGGATTACCAAGGACAAGCGTAACAAAGTTGTGGTCAAGTTTTCTTACCCTCTTTTTGATCAGATGTGAACACAGACATTTTACACTATGGCCGATATAATCAGACGACAAACCAGTTTTGCCTTTCAGTTTTTCTGCGTCATGAACACATAACGTCATTAAATGTCCAGTTTCTGCGCCCGTACGTCATTTTTATCATGACGCAAATCAACAGACAGACTGGTTCAGAAACTTTGTCTACTCTATCACTCAATCTGTCAGACTGCTGATGAGACAGAAGTTTGTTACATGTACGAGTAGCTCGGACTGACAAAACATTCCTTGGCATGTGGCATTAGCGTTTTCTGCTTTTCCTTACCTGAACAGGTTTTGAAAAGCATTATTTTTACAATTATATTATTATTATTATTATTATTATTATTATTATTATTATTATTATTATTATTATTATTATTATTATTATTATTATTATTATTATTTCAATGTAGATTTAACAACTCTAGTTAGATCTTTTATTCGAATACAAGAACATTTCAAGTATAAAACAACGGAGGAAGAAGCACGCTTAGAAATGACAGAAACAACAGTTTATTGACCGTTCAGTGCCGAGAAATTTGAACACCATCTAACTGCAAGCGGTATATATCCTCATGAGCCCACACAGTCGCGGGGCTCATGAGGATCTATGCCTGTTGCTGACACCAGTTTGAAGCAATGTCACCGGGACTAGCATTGACTGTGTTGAATTAACGAAGATTGCAGAAACACAGTCTGCATCAGCTGGCACTGAAGGGGTTAATGTTTCAAACTAGACAAACAAACAAGTCTACAGTTCGCTACTTATCTTGTCAGTGTGAGGACGCTATATGGCAACTGAATTAATGTATTAATAAATTGTGTTGTAACTGTCACTTCTAAGCGTGTTTCTTTCCCCGTTGGGTTCTTCTCTGCGTTTTACACACATGGCAGTCACCTTTTTGGGCTGGATTACGTGTGAGACAATATACACACACCTTACTAAACAACTTTCACAATTCTTTGGATTTGACAGGACCGCCTCAATGTTTCCCTCTTTTAAACATGTAGACATAAATTATAATCTTTGAAAGCCCACTCATTTTCAAGCACTTTTATGGGTGTGGATGTGACAGGGTAGTGGATGCAAGGTGTCATGAAGTGATGGGGTGGTTTAAAGCTGAGGTTCAGTCTGTTTGTTCCGTCCCGCATTGGAAAACGCTTGAGGACCCAGCTAGGGCTGTGATATATATTGTCGCTGAGTCGCTCAAACCGCTCTCTAACTGAGTTGGCGCAGTTTGAACGCGTCAGCTCTGGCACTATATATAAAACACAGTCATGTCTAATGCAGTGCGGCATACGCTGCTCCTACCACTGACCTATATTTACTTGACCTCTGACTTCAACAATTTTCGCTTTGAGTTCCTTCGCGCATCTTAGCCGCGCACTTTTGCATTGCCCTTTCCGGTACCAATGTGAAAAGACACGTCGAAGTTCGAGTGCATACGAAGTTATTTGGACTGTTTTGACTATTTCGGCACGATGTCGAAGCGACAACACGGTGGGAGTCGTTGCAGTTTTAGCAAGTGTGACACGGACAGTCTTTTTTGTCGTGGTGTGTCTTTTCACGGCTACACGAAAGCAGGTGTGAGCGAGGAGCAAGATGCATGGAGAAACCGGTTGATCTACCTCGCAAGCAGGACCGACAAAGGCTTCAATCCGAACGCAGCGAAGATTTGTTCGCGACATTTCACTGACGATTGCTTCGAATACGTGGGAAAGCGTAAGTCTTTGTGTTGTGTTATGTCAGTTCTCTCAGAGCCATGTGTGACTGTGTGTTTTCCAACGCGATCTGGATCCGGCCTCGATCGTGAACTGTAATCTACATAATATCCGATAACGTAAAAATAATATTTAAAATTAATTAATAAAATAACTCACATGCTAACACTCAAATAAAGAGAGACATGTTAACCTGTTGACTTTTTAGTACATTAAAAATGCAAAAACCATCTTTGTTACTATGTTTAATCAAAAGAAGTTAAAATAATGAGACAGCTGAGTAAAAGAAGAGAAGAAATAGCTATCAAATTGAAAGAGAAGTGTATTTATTTGCATATGTGGCTTGAAGCATTCTCAGAAGATTATGAATTAAATTTTATAAAATAGTTTGCGCTTTCATTGATGCTTTAAAATTTATTTTTTAATGAAGGAAATTTTAAGCAATTAGTTTAGCAGATAATTCCATTGCACCATTTAGAAACTAATGCATGTATATTATTTTTATTACTAATACTATTAAAAAAGAATATCTTAATTTTTAAGTGGTGTAATGGAATGTTGAAATATATTATCTGCTAAAATAAATGCACGTAATTTCCTTCATTAAAAATGAATTATATTCTTTTTCAACACGCTCCATCAGATCTTAATAATAAAAAAAATGCATCAAGTTAGTGCCAATTCCTGATTACAGCTGTGCGGTATGTAATGTAGTCACAGTGACAGTGGTGACACTCTTTCTTGAATTTTAGATCGATCTACGAACGTTGTTTGTATCGAATAATAACATGAAGAATATCCTTTTCCATTAAAAAAATTTTTTTTGACAGCCCAGGTTTTTTTTGTGTGCAATTGGGAAACCCTCCATAATCTGCCCCTGACTGTATCTCAATAATGAATATTTTCATGGATGGCGAATCTCCAAGGAAAAAACAAAATTAAGTGTTTGTTACAGCTATTATGTCAAGACAATTTTGGGTACTTTGGTATTTGAATGTGTTTGTTTAAGGGTTTTGTTAATTTTTTTCCTTTTCATTCCTAATTTAATGCTAAGGTTAGATGATTTGGCCCCAAAAAGCTTGTTTGAGGTTATTCAACCCACCATATTTTTTATTGTGGTCCCTACGCCTTTTTGTGCAGTGGGCTGGAAAGGGTTTTTTCCCCTTTTTTAAGCCCACATTTTTCCAGTTTCGGAGATGTACAAACATATTTTTCTAAATTTCTGACCTGTACGTACATATTTTCCCAGATATCTGGAGATATACACATATAGCCCTCATATTTTATTTTCAGCTCAGTGAACATTGTTTTTCTTACTATGTTCTAAGCGCTAACACTGTACCACATAAAAGAAGCTGTTTTTATTTTTCTTTCTAACTAATGGAATTTCACATGTTTTCAATACGACAATAGATTTAAATATATAATTTGTGTTTCACTTCAGGAGCAAAGTAACGCTGATTAACCGTGCGCGTCTGATTGACTTCTTTCGAAGGCATCTCGCTGACCGCCATTTTGAAACTAGCGACGCGAGTATGCTTACGGCATTAAAAATATTACTTTTTAAATTATTTTATCGTAAATATGTATGCATGTTTACTTGCTGATGATTTTAATTTACTCACTGGAATAAACGTGTAACTTGTATGCTCGAAATTTTCAATGTTATGCACCAAAAATGTCTTGCACCTTATCTGGGCCGTGTACGAGGACTGGTTCCCTCACATCGAAAAATAGCTTTCGAAAAACACTTCTACAAAAATGTCTCCATCCTAAGGACAAATATTGTTGCCATGCATAAACTATATGGCATTAGTACTTTCGTTTCGTACCTGCAAACCATTGTTACTCTTTTGACGAACTACTTACCTCTGCAGAAATTGCGAAAAGCTGCTAGACTATTAACAGTGTTTCTGTTGCTGGGAGGTTAGTCTGTTTTTAAATTATTTAATGATCACAGTAGCAATGTTGGTTATATTAAAACTATTGGCTTACATGTCTATAGTCCTATTAATAATATTGACAAGGTTAAAAAATTTAAATCTGATGTAAACTCAAAATTAATTAATCATGGTATTGATGGTGACTGTCAGACAGTCCACGTTACAAAGAGCCCAGCTAATGATTTTATGTTCTGTGCACAATCTTATGTGTTAGTTTCTGTTCATGGTATGTGTATGAAAGGAAATGTTCTGCCTATGCCTATGGTACCTAAAATGATCAGTTGTGGGTGTGGTGTTTTTAGTGAACTAAATCAGTACATGATCTAAGGTGTGTTGAGTGTATTGATATGTGAGAGTCATAACACTTCAAAAGCAGGCACTGATGGGCTAGATTATGCTAATTTTCTGCAAAGTGTGCAGTATGGTGAATGTTATCAGTTGATTCCGAACGAGAGTGAACATTCAATTTTTGTAGGTATTGATGAAGAAATTACAAATACTACTGATATTGCTGTTTGTTTTGTGGGTGATGGTAATAGTGATGTTAACCGCTTTGATGTTTTTATATGTTGTGTCGGTGACAGTAATAATCGTTAAAAAAAAAAAAGAAAAAGAGGTTTCTATTATATAGCGCACTTATAAGCTCAGAGAGCTTCTCAAGGCGCTTGCCCGAAATATCCAGCAATCATAAAATAGTTTGCTGAAGTCAGGATTCGAACCCACGTCGCCCAAGATGCACTCACACAAGTCGTGCGCTCTGACCACTGAGCTACGTGTTGTGAAGACGGTGATTATAAATGCTGTGCTGATTATGACGATGACGGCGATAATAATATGGATTGTAATGGTGAAGATGGTGATTATAAGTGCAAACAAGACACATGCATACTGTAATGGTAAATATATAAAATAATAGCACACCACCTAACATAGTATGCTTGAGCCTATGTTTAGTCTTTTATTTTGTTCACTATTTTCCTGTAAGCTGTAACGTGCGACACCATGACACTTTAAGCAACAACAAAAAATATCTTGATTATCTTTTTCTTACTATAATGACATAATCCACAAAAAGCCAACTCTTTTCTAAAGCAAACTGTATTGGTTTCATCCTTTTATTGTCATTGTCAACCATAATATTTGCATTTTCATTGCATTTCTTTAAGCCCCCTTCTAAAAGCTCTGCTCTGCTTCGAGCTGGCCTCTCGACTTCGAAGTCGCTCCATGTAGAGTTTACACTCATGGTGAATCCTCACCCTAAAGTAGTGGCTAACAATGGCTGAAAACAACCTTTCTTTCAAATTGTCTTTGCTGTCCACACCTTGCAAACACTCCTCAAACTTCAACGTTATTTCTTTATCACTGGAGCATAACTGCTGAAAGTCTGTGCTACTAAAGGACTGCGCAACTTGGCCAGTATAGTCACAGAACTTCACCTCCAGCATCTCAAACAGTTCTTTTGACATCTGATGTAAATGGGTGAGTCCACCCCTGTCTAGTGTTGTTGTGAGTGAAGGGCTACTTTCCTCCTCACACTGGAAAGCATCAAGACATTCTAGAAATGCTGGGGGAAGTCGCTCTTTCTGGTTCCGCAGAATACATCCACCAATGTATGGGACAACCTTACTGTCAAGCTCAGTTAACTCCGTGTGCTGTCTCTGCACAGAAAGCTCACTCGTTCTCGGATATGCCAGACTTATCCAGCGTTCAAAGAGTTTTAAGCACAGAAATGCAGCGTTGGCAGCAGTGGTGTCAATGGCTTTCATGACATCAAGGCGATGTTTGAGGAATTCCTGGTGGTACCGCATCCATGCTTTCTCTCTTGTGGCGCTGTGAAATTTTCCAGCAGGCATCAGGCATGCAGTCATGAAACCCACTGCTGGCAGGACTCGTTCAGCTGTAAAAACACACATAAGCAAAACATCCCAATCACAAATAAGCCCACCCAAAAAACAAAAAAAATCTGACCAATCCTATATTTCACTATTCTAAGTACATCTGACCCTAAATTTTTGTGGATCTAATCACATGATTATACACTTAAAAAATAAAGAAGCAAAATAACCAACAACAAATATAAATTTCATAACTGGCAAGAACTGAAGTTCATCTAAACTAACGCAATGTTCAGACTTGGCAACCCAACGAGGTCAGGTTGTGCCATATATTCCATCTCCACCTCTAGGCTCTGCTTAAAGATCCCTCTATAAGTCTATTTCGTGACCTCAGATTTTTGGATGAAGGTTATATGTCATACCAAACTGGACTTAAAATGAAGCAAGAAATGGAGCAACATACCTTGAATGCTTTCAAAGAAGGATCTGCGAGCAGTTGATAAGTTGTCGTCTACAGCATGCTCTGAACAAAGTGAAGCCACAAGGTCGCTAGTGATCTGAAATTTAATGCAGATGAAAAGACAGATGATCACTACAACCCAGATAGCAGTTCATGGATGGGCATGGAATTGCCCAAGGCCAAAAAATTACTTTAAAGAAGGCCCTGTGCTATGTTACACTTGAAAAGTTTCAAGCTAGAATATCTCTCCAAATTTGTAAACTTAAGGCTAGAAAACCTGTACATTAGAAATGTCATCTTTAAGAATAAAATAGTAAGCTTCAACGTAAAATTAAAGTAAAAAAAACATATTTGTCTTGGTGAAACAAACTTTGGGGTTTATTTGAATTTTTATTACTGCAGCTAATCTCCAAATTGCTGATAATGTATTGAAATTCTGCACCTATGGAAAAGTTTAGAAGGTAGTGGGTAGGTAAAGAGTTTGTTACGAATGAAATAAACCTGAATCCCACTGCAGATAGCTATTAAAATCTATTCTAAGATTTTTGTTAGTAATAAATAAGTGGTGGAGTTGGAGGGGGGGGGGGGTGCATTGTGAGGGGTAAGAGAAAAAACTTTCCTAGTGGGTTTGCTCGTCCCTGAATAATAATAATATATAAAAATAACACTATATTTGAAGTTGAACATTTACACTCACAACTGAAAAATGATTGGCATAACATATGACATTATTTTGTATTATAACTAAAAGCACAATTCACCTTTTTATTGTGTTACAAAAGGCATACGTAACTGTAAACATAAGCTAACAAATTAATAATTTAAATTAATATTGTAGCGGGGGTGACGATTTTAGCCCAGTGTTTCAGTACGGTGGCATATTTTCCCCAACACGCCCACAGACTCTGAAACTAGAGACGCAGCTATTTGTCAGAGCGAGTATGTCTGCCAATTAGCGCGAGGCATGCCGAACACACTCTTGAAATAGCGGGCGCCTGGCAAAGTCGGGAGGCCTTTCTGCATGCGAAGCCTCCGTCCTACACAGGATGTATAGTTAGCGTTTTCTCTCTTGTCTCCCTGTTTTAGTTAGCTAGAATTCATACTGTCCACAGCAGACGGTATATTAAGGTGCACTTAGTTAGAATTTCCGCACAATTTTCTCTCTTGTCTTCCTGTTTAGTTAATTTATACTGTCCACTGCGACGGTATATTAAGTTTGCATTTAGTTAAAATCCTTGTAAAGGACTCGCACCTTAGTTAATTAATTTATACTGTCCACTGCGACGGTATATTAAGTTTGCACTTAGTTAAAGTCCTTGTAAAGGACTCGCACCTTAGTTAAGTAATTCATACTGTCCACTGCGACGGTTGCACTTAGTTAGAATCATTGGGACTTGCACCTCAGTAGTTATTTAGAATTCCTGTATGGGAACGTTTAGTTAATTAAGAGTTCCTCAGTATAGAGGGGCACCGAACTGTGTGAGCAGTTAGGGTAGATTAAGGCATGTTTAATTAATTAGAAATCCTGTATTTATTAGAATTCGGGTTTTTATTTGGGTTGGTTGTTATGTCTAGTGTGTAGACTAGCATAGTTTTGGTTCGTAGTATTTTATTTTGTGGATGTCAGGCTTAGGAACTACGTTCGCTAGATGTCGTGTTCAAAGGTGTAGGTGTTAGGCCTAAGGTTATTAGGACTAACTTGTATCGGTTTGATTACGTTGTTTGTTTTATTATGAATGCTTTCCTGGTATGAATAAATCTTATAATCTTATTTCATCTTATGCTCAGCTAGAGCGAGATCGAGACTGTGCGTGTGTACGTGCGAGAAGTTTGTTTGTGTGTATGTCTGTTTGGCCGACGGTGTGACTGATCGTGCGAGTGCACGTTGGTAGCTCAGTAGCGCTTAACAGCAACAAACACCAAATCCAGTCAAAATAGGGTTTTTCTGGATACTGTGGTCGGTCCATTGCGCAAGTAACTTTGGCTTTTTGAACACAACGCGAGGCAAGTAAACACGGAACACGGATTTCAGTTGTGCGCATGCGAGACCAGAGTAGACTTATAGTCTACTCTCCACAGCAATCTTCAGTCCTTCCCTAGACCACAAAAGGAATTCGGACTTAAACTCTGTAGGCACTTGAGTACTGTATTAGATGGGCAGTTTTTGTCTATCTGATAAATTATTTAAGTCGCCTACACCCAGTCACTGAGTCCGGTTACAATATTTTAGGCTTTGTACCTGAATTCTGTTTTCCACCGTAGAAGCATATTGGATCGGACCATCAGAAGCTGAACAATCCTCAATTGTCACTTGTCCAACATCAACTGATGTCTCCTGTAAGAAAACAAATCAGCTTATGATTATAAATTTCTTATCAGTATCAGTAGTGCAAAGAAGCATCTACCATTCACAGTTTTGTCTTAATGACAATCTAGCTGAACTTGCAAAAGATGTAGCCGAATAATATGCATTTCAGCAAGTTGGTCATTGTACAAACATAAATAATTTACTCATAAACATGTATGACTAAGCTGAACACCTGAATTTTAGCGTTTCTGAAAGACCACTGTTATCTTCTTCCTTTGACCTCATAGGGACTATTGTCAGGAGTCTAATGATAAAAACTACTTACAGTAGTTACTTTATCAGTAAATCTGACCAAAGACTGGAGTACATTTATTCAAATGTCACTCCACCTCTACAAAACAAACAAACATTGACTTGGTGAGTCGGTCACTCCGTCAATCATCGAATGATCAATCAATCAACTATGACCATTTCACTCGACGACTTCTCTTTTATCCTAAAAGTTTTTCGATATGAAAACTCTGTTAGATGTGAAACAAGTTCATTTAGCGTTGATATAAAAGAAAACCGAAGACCTTACCTCGACGATTGAATCAAAAATGTCCGTTTCAAACGGGATACACGCATTCCTTTCTCTGTCTTCCATGATGGTCGAAATGCAACCGGAAAAACCTATGCAAAATCGCAAGCCGGCGCATGCGCACAAACCCGAATCGAACTTCGCAATAGGCTTTGAGAAGGTACACGCGCTCAGTCAGACATCCAGTAATGTAGTATCCATGGCTCCTACTACACTGCCTCTCACCGTCCACAGCCGGCCGACGTCTTGAACTTACCCCAGCTACTACTACGCCCGCTACGTTGCCTCCTTGCCAGCCGGCCCACCAGCAACTACTAGCTCCACTATTACTTTAACTTTAATTACCTACTGTCTTCTACTCCGCCGTAAGCTGTTTCTAGCTCTCTACTAGAGACATTTAGTCCTTTTTAGGACTCAGCTCTCATCTACATCTAAACTGAACTTACCTCGCCAGTAGGAGCTCACTTTGGGTTGGTAAACTTGGTTAAATTTTCCTTCTTGGAAATCTAAATCCTTTGATTTTAGTCTCCTCTTATCCAGCATTTAAGCTTATCTTTAAGATATTATTTAATCCTTCTTTTATTGTCCTCTATTCCGCCTTGGCAAACTCGGTATCATTATTCCATTTTCACCTTTTTACAGGAAAATTTAACTTCATTTAATTTATTATAATTTTTTTCGTAACTCGTAAAGTCTTTGCATTCCTTTTCCTTGGTCTTGATCTGGCCCGCACGGAACCAAACTTTATGGTTTCTGTGATCGGGTCTCTTTTCTAGGAGACAGATTCCTCTGGTTCCTCATCGGATCTCAATCTGAACTATGATACACCTTCGAGAAAGAGAAGGAGGAAGAATAGGAAACAGGGAAAGCGAGCTAGGGCTAGCACCTCTAATCTGTCGAATTCTGTTTCTTCTGTTTCTACTGCTAACGGGCTTAGCCCGACTATTGACCTCCCGAGCGATGCCCTCTTAGAAGACACCGCCCGAGGAGAGCTTAGGCTTCTTTCTCCCCTCCCACCATCCCCGGACATTGCACGTGCTGACAGCACAGTCCTGGGAGAGCGTAGGTTATATACCCTCCACAAAACTCATCAACGAAGCGCTTGGAGGGGGCGGCCGCCGCTGGGGAAGATTTGTCTTCCCCACGGGGGCTGACTCCTCTGCCGCGCCAAACTTACCCGAATTCATTTTCTTCTTCTCCATCTAATACTCTTCCCCCTCCCCTCATCATCGACGAGTCGTCTGTTCTTGCCGGTGGCGAGGAGAGCGCTCAGACACTACTTAAAACACCATTCGTTCAGGTCCAAAGAAAGAACCAACCTAAAGCCCGCTATAATCGTAACCTTAGTACGGTGGGATCTGACGCCGGCCGCCACCGCCGAGGTGTGGTGTACGTACCCGGTTCGGGTCCAGGATCTCGGAACGGGCACTACCCGTCTCCGGTATCAGGGTACCCACCAGCCCCACCTCTGCGAAGGCGCCGGCCTCACCCCATCTGAAATAACGTTGAGACAGATAGGCCGCCTGGATCGTCTCTTGCCCTAACTCTAGATCACAAAAATTACTGGCTAATAAAAGGAACATCGGTGGGGCGGACGTCGAGTGCACCATCCCCACCCCCCGGGTTGTGGGGGTGGTGCACGGTGTCCCCCTCGCCGAGGACCTAAATCATATTAAAAAAAAACTACTCGTGTCTCAGGGATTTCAGCCGTCTGTTGCCAGACTGACCAACCGGGACAATACCACGTCGAGAGCGGTTAAAATCGATTTCTTTCTCACCAAGCTACCCCCCAAAGTTAAAATAGGTGTCCACTTACTGCCAGTCGAGCCGTATGCCCCACCTGCACTGCACTGCACCAAATGTTGCAGATTGGGACATACGGCTGGGGTGTGCAGAACCAAGCATGCTGTTTGTGTCAGGTGCGGTAGTAGCGACCATGCTCGTTTTGCCTGCCCTGACAACGCTACTCCAAAATGTGTCACCTGTGGCGGTACCTATAGCGCAGCATACCAAAAGTGCCCCAAAATTGTTTTGTACCATGAGGCTAACCGCTGCCTGGACCCAGGCTCCAACCCCCAGGGCTGTACCCCGATTAGAAAGAAACATAAATGTTCCGATGTCTGGGTCCACTGCAAAAAGGTGACTGCCAAGCGTGTAAAATGCAAAGAAGTACCCAACGGAGAAAGAAACACGCTTAGAAAAGATGGGTACAACACAATTTATTAATATTTCGGGTAAATACCCTTTGTCAAAATAGACAAACAAACAGAGATATTAGTAGTGAGGGCTGTTAGCAAAATGATGGGGACAGAGATGACAAAAGCACCAAACGTTTTGGAGATGTTTGTTAGGTCCTATAGCAACAATTTTTTATATGTTCCACAAAATCAGTCGCAGCTGATGTTCTCACGTGACAAGTATCAAAAAATGATGACGTGACAAATGAAAAAAAGTCAAGAAAAAGTTTGTTTGGCTTGCTAATAGTTAATTTTTATTGATAAATTTGTCTAATTTTTATAAAATAAATACACAAAACTAATAGTAGACATTGCAGACATGTTTAAACAAATATGGTAGAAAGCATTAAAGGCTTAATGTTCAGTCAGCAGCAGTTTTTTCGCAAAACGTTTGGGTTTGTCAAGTCAAATGTTCATATGAAATTAACATCTAATCCTTCATGCAGTTACACTTGCAAAGGTCTGTACATCTCCACGTGGCTTTTTTTGCAAGAACATTTTCCGGTACAACCAGCAGCAGCTTTGCAGCTACACTTGACATGTTCACTACATGCTTCTGAAGCAATTGGTAAAGATGTCCACAGTGCAATCCAACAACAAGTGGTGGCATGTATTTTCCAGCCCCATCTTTTTGGGGTTGGTATTTGCTGTTGAGATTGATCGCTTGTTGTCCAGATTCCAGCTTGGTAGACACAACGCTTTGTGTGTTGCAGGAGAGCACCTTGTGTGGGAGGAATAGTGTCCATGGTTTTGCTTTGTTGGCAAAACATTAACCTACTAGCCTCATTCACAGTCTCAAATCCGCTTGTCTTCTGGTACATGAGGACGGTGAAGTCCTCCAGAAGTTTGAAGTTCTCATCACTGATGCCCACCTCTATGAAAGGGTGACTGGCGATGTCATTGAAGGCCTTGGTCACATCAGGGAAAGATTTTCAAGTCTCCCAGGCAAGCTTTTTCCCCTTCCAAGAAAGGCTGATACTGTATTGCAGCCTGTGAAGCTGTGGAAAACTGGCAAGGCAGTTGGCATTTCTTTGCCAAGGGTTAGGACCCGAGCGTTGATATGAATGTAGGAAAAGCTCCTTTCTGTGCCAAACCCAACCCAGATATTCAGTGTCGAGCATATTATGTCTTGCAGGTAGTAAAACTTGCCAGTCAATATGACAATAACATCGGTGTCCACGGTGCGAACAAAGCAAGTCTTTGAACCCTGCTGTAATGCATCTTGCCCATGGAAGAGCAGTCTGGTATCGGCCTCTTCATGGTTGCAGGCAGGTATGACGTAGTCACTTCCTCTGATGATAACATTTTCTCCTTGTGTCACCACCACTGTTTTGCCAGGAGGAAAATCACTGCTTTCAATCGTCTTGGACATAAATTTAAAGAATTATTCCTCAAGTTGTTTTCTGCATCACGCAGGGAGTCCTGCCACTGTCCTGGGATTTTGTTCTGGCCGGACACTTTTCTTCTCATGGCTTTTCCTCTCTTTTCTCTGGCAGAACCTTTGATGTTGTTTTTGAGATGCCTGTCCCAGACAATGTCAATCCTCTCTGCAGTCTCAAGCTGATGCCACACATGAGGCAAGAACACGTCAGTCGTCAAATGTCTTCACGCCACTAACAGGTAGAAGATGCATCACAGCTGCGCCGTCAAGCACCTTCACTTTAAAAATATCGGGTAGATCTTTCTCACACGTTTTCTCCAAAAATGCGAGTAGCTCAGGAGGAGCGTCTAGGACTTTTATTTCTGGATGTTGCACATCCTCATCGAGTTGCTCTAAGGCTTCTGCCAGTTCAGTTGTGTCATATGGTTCAACATCGTCCACGTAAGTGTGTAGCAGATGCCTCCACTGTCTTTGTTAAACATGTAAGTAGATCAGATTTCTTACCGAGACGAATTTTTCCTCTGTCTAGCAAAGACGGAGGGAACGGGTGGATTTCATGGCTGAAACTGAAGGAAGCCATATCAGACTCACAGTGTTGTGCCACGATGTATAGTCTGGAGAATAGGCTGACATCAGTTTTCAAATCTGCAATCTTGTCTGCTTGTTTGCTGTTGTCTTTAGGATTTGGGCACTTTAACAGATGCAAAGAGTTCTTTTTGTTGGGATCATGAATGGATCTTTCACAATCAGTCAAAACTGAGTTGCAGTGGTGGTTGTACTGTTGTTCGCCAAGATCCTCAATGGTGCGGACTATATGTATGACATTGGGACATCATGAGAATCTAATGTCATTAATTCTCCACTGTCTGTCAAGAAAGAATTGCCCATTTCTTTGAATACTCTCGTAAGGCTGAGGGTTTGTTGTTTGAAACACTCTTGAGTTGACAAACCTTCTTCACGATGAGAGTGTTTTGCACAGTTTAGTCTTGAACAGTCTTTAAACTCAGTCAGCATGCGTGCTTGTTCTGGACCTGCCATTTTCGGAGAGCAGATGGGTTTTCTGTAAGCCATACGACTCCACCAGAGCCTGTCACCAAGTCATTATTTTGTTCATGAGCCTGATCTAATGACATACTTGAGAACTTGTTTGCCGTTTTCAGTTGAGACACCCCAGTGCAACAAATTCTTCCAAGGTAAAAGGTGGCAGATTTTTCATGTCTCGAATGTGAACAGGAACCCAGCGGGCATAGTAATTCGGATGGTCCAGGGCAAAGAACCACTTGGCCTAGCTTTCAGGGAACCCGCATACAACCCAAAGTCAGCTTCACGATGTGCTCTGACAAACAGAAGAACAAGGAGTTCAAGTCTGTGTATGGTGTCCCAATACTGAAATGTGGGGCTCTTTCCAACCATTTCTTGTAGCCAAGCTTCTTTTGACTCTTTTTCTGCTTCCGGCTGCAAGGTGAGAAATGCTTCGTTTTGGAGTTTTCTCAAAACGACAGCGTTAACTTGATGGGCATGGCGTGTTCCGGTTACGTGAGAACAGCTCAGAAACGACTCTGCTGTGCCTGATGAAGCAATCCCTGAGCCTAGTTATTGACCAAGTCCTCCGCTGTGAAGCTTTCATCAAAGGTAAGAGTCACAGGTAGCATGCGCAGTCCCTGAAAGTTACTGACGATATTCCCAAAAGTTTTTATATGGCTGCGACTTTTTACTCCCATTGGACTTCAAGGGGCAGTTCAACTTCGCACTAGTTATTTGGTGGCAAATCAAACAGGCTTGCCAATCCATCTTTTACCCACAATAGGTCAACCCTGGAACAAGCTAAAAAAAAAAAAACACCCTTTTTATAACAAATACTGAAACAATTATGGGACCATACACAAGTATAATGCTTTGTTTCTTTTAGTCCAGTGGCTTCTTGGATGACTCATTTAAAATAATTAATCTATTCAAAGAGTCTTTTCTCATTTAATTAATGTCGGTTGTCAAAGACACAGCCACAACCAATAATTTGTTCGCGTTCGCCACGCTTTGCGAATTAAATAGTCTGTTTCTCGGAACCTATTGCTGTGCTACCTTGGAACATATCAAAATCTGAAAGCATAAAGCATGTAGATCATGTGGAAAAATTATGGTACTTTTGTCAGCTCAGTCCCAATCTCATCAAATAATGGGTCTTACAGCCCTCACTATAGCCGCTACTTATCTTAAATACTGGAAACGGCTGACACCGATGTCATTACCAGAATTAATGCGGTATTAGAATCTTCTCGCTTTGCTAGACTGGTTTACGGCTACAAAATTACATTATGGGAATGTCCATCTGGACCTACCGATTACCATATAGGTTATGATTGCTATTCTAATAGGGCTCTTCTGTGATAGGACCTTGGCTATTTCCATTCTTTTAACGCTCCTGACCGAATTTCGGTATAATCTATCCTTTACCACTATTACCCATTGTGCGTTTAAACTGCTAATATAGTTGTAAATTTATAATTATGGCATGCATACCAAGGGGATCGACTCAGCGCTGGACAGACAAACAGTTATATCCCCTGCCCCCACCTATCAAGCACCCAATCGCCAGCCCACAGAGAAATACGCAGGTATAAGACGCGACGATCATCTACATCCTCAAAAAGGAGTTTAGTTAGTTCGGGTTTAACGTCCACAGCACCGAGGTGATCATGGACGGCCCTGACGGGCGGGTTATGGGGGACAGGGAAATCTATTGCCTATGGTGTACGACCTGAACACTGATCAACTCAGGCGCACTCCAACTGTGCCACTTTGATTTACCAGGACCTTTCAACGGACGTGCTATTGAACAAATCCGTTTTCCCCCCTGAATTGCGAGTCCAGCTACCGGGGCCGGGACGGGATTCGAACCCACGACCCGGCGATTCCCTTCGCTCTCCTGCTCCGACGTTTAACCGCCTGAGCTATTTCGGACTCCCGATCAAAAAGGATGCATCAGGTCTCGCTTATAACCCATGTCTTTCTCCGGAACTTAGGTAGTAGGCAGGAGAAACATGCATACACAAACACGAACGTGCACTACGAAATGTGGTCGGGTAAATACCCTGAATTCCCACAGTAGATGCACAAGACAATACACCACAATGTAACGATACAAGTGTGCCTCGAGTTATAGATACTCACAAACCAGATAGGTGAGGCTCGCGCTGGCAGAATTGTATGCATACCAAGGGGAACGCATACAATTCTGCCAGCGCTAGCCTCACCTATCTGGTTTGTGAGTATAATTATGACAGTTATTAAAATTTAATTTAATGCTAGGATAGTACTTCTATTCCGCTGAAATTCCTGGCCAAATTAGCCGGGCCAGGTTCACTTTTCCCCTCCTGCTGACATAGATCTCTGATGCACTGCAGTCTACATTCTAAACTCATTGCCCATGCGCGCCGCGCGCTCATTCGGCCTCTGCTTTGGCAGTCGGTTTTGGCGCTGACCCAACCTCTACTATTTCTTTATTGTACTTTCTAATCCTATTGCGCATGCGTGCCGCGCGCCAAACCTTGAGCCTAGGCGGTCGCCACTCATGCTGACATTGCTCCCCCTTCGCTCGCTCTGTTACTTCCCGGTATTATTGAATGTACATATATATATATTTCTCATCTTTGTAAATTTGGAAATTTATATACGTTTAACTGGTGGTCCTGCATTTTAACCTTGATTTTAATATTCATATAACGTAATAATAGAAAACAAAAAAGTTTTAATAATAATTAATTGACCGTTGTTGTTGGCTTTTTTTGTATTGACACCTTGAGATCTAGGCTAATAGGGTTTAACAGGACCAGAGTAAAAATGCTGGTCCCTGATCGCCTAGGTGCCATGGGGACATGGAGGTGGAATCGGTTGGAAGAAGAGGAAGATGAGTCTGGCTTGTTGTCCCTGCGGCCGCTGTTTTAGTGTGTGGGGGACTGGCTGGTTTAAATGTAACTGAATCGGGCCTACTGTCCCTACTGACTATGAAAGTATGGTTTAAATGTGAATATTAAGACCCTTTTACTGTCGCAGGTCCAATATAGTCTAAACGACCTGTCTGTAGGCTGTAAAGACCAGCAGACACAGTGTGTGACTCACACAGCTGATCCACAAACAGTCAGGCAGCAGGTCAGACCAGGATCCCGGCTAAACGAATTTTTTTTTTTTTAATTTTAATTTTTTTTTAAAAACCAGCTAATCTCCCATAGACAGTAGTTTCGGGGAGACGGAAAATTGGATTTAGTCAGTCAGTGATGAAGGCGCGTCTACCCCTCTGCTACTCAGCTACTTCCCAATTCATAGACAAAGAAAGTAGATGTATATACAAACTTTTATTGAGAACACTTAAACTTGTTTCAACTTCCTTGCAATCATAATTGATGTATATATACAGACTTAAAATACGAATTCTTAAACTTTCTTTTTTATATACATAGGTGGTCCTGAATTTTAACCCTGATTTTAAATATGAAAAATAAATTATACTTTTTTTCCCCCTATACAAGGACCGTGTTGGTTATTAAATGTGAAGAGATTGTGTGGCATATTTTAAAAAATAATGATAGAATGAAAATTTCCTTTTTATTGTTGTCCTTGTAAACTAAAGTAAAAATGTTAGTCTCTGATCACTTCGGTGCTATAGGGACAAAAAAGGGATAAGATGAAGAATGCAGTGCGGCCAAATTGATCAGTATTCAGGTAGTACTCCATAGGCAATAGTTGTCCCTGCCCCCCCCCCCCTCCACCCTCAGCCCGCCCCCCTCCCCACTTTAAACCCCGAACTAACCAACCAATCCAATACACGCAGAACTTGCTGTGTGTCTCTCTCTCTCTCTCTCTCTCTCTCTCTCTCTCTCTCTCTCTCTCTCTCTCTCTCTCTCTCTCTCTCTCTCTCTCTCTCTCTCTCTCTCTCTCTCTCTCTCTCTCTCTCTCTCTCTCTCTCTCTCTCTCTGGCCTCACCTACACGCATTTACTTTTGCTCGCTCCTGCACGTGCTTGCATACACTCTTGTCTCTCGTGTTCAGGTTCTCTCCGAGTCTCTCTATTATGATTTTTCGTTGACGTCATTTTTACTTTTTCCGCACTTTTGTTCTTCCTTCTCTTTTCTTTTACGTCACCTCCTTCAGTTGCCACATTCCTTCTGCCAATGAAGATAAGTAGCGGCTAATATCTTTGTTTGTTTGTTTGTCTATTTTGACAAAGGGTATTTACCCGAAATATTAATAAATTGTGTTGTACCCGTCTTTTCTAAGCGTGTTTCTTTCTCCGTTGGGTACTTCTTTGCTACGGGATTAGTTCCTGTGTACGCCTGGTAAAGCTGATAGAAGTTCCCTTGTGACTTCAGTGTAACTCATGGTAGTCTCACGGTGTGCACTAAACTGGACTCTAGGTGGGTTAGTTCTGGGTTTTACGTCCACGGCACCGAAGTGATAGTACACGGGATACTGGACCCTACAGCTGCTGCCTTCCTTATAAAGGCCCCTGGCAGACAAGCGATAGTACACGGGATACTGGACTCTACAGCTGCTGCCTTCCTTATAAAGGCCCCTGGCAGACAAGCGATAGTACCCTGGATACTGGACCCTACAGCTGCTGCCCCTGGCAGACGGAGTTCAAACTCCGCAAACTCAGTTAGTGAGCTCAGGGCCCTAGCTGGGGATTTTGAAAACACGTGTTTGACGGAACAAAAAGACTGAATCTCAGCTTTAAAGTAGTGAATGTGCGTGTGTCTGAGAGTGTGCTCTTGTGCATGCGCAGTCAGTCCAGTGTCTTAGAACAACTATTATTATTATTATTATTATTATTATTATTATTATTATTATTATTATTATTAGTGTTGTTATATATGTATTATTATTATTACATTCTCAATGACGACATTAAGCGGCATGGCTGAAGACACCAGCCCAATATTGTGCATTAACAAAGGGTAAAAGCCGGTCGACTGAAATTTGTTCTGATATTAATATTATTTATGTGGTTCAAGCAGTTTATAAACGCCAGCGCAACTCTCATAATATAACCCCCACCCGGGTCTGCCCTGGGGGACTTGGGTGGGGTTAACTACTTTTTAGTTCCCAGGGTCACCCTGAAAAGCCCCACAGGGTGGTTTTCCCTTCTATTCTGGGGCATGTGTTTCTGTCTACCCTTGGTCCATTCACCTGTATTTTCCTTTTTAAAACTCTCCCTACTGTCTGCGCTGCTTGTAGCTCTTGATATTGGATGTGTGTTGCTGAATGGTCTTATGTTTATTTAGCGTATTAG
Organism: Semisulcospira habei; assembly: GCA_036245525.1. Classification (NCBI taxonomy): domain Eukaryota; kingdom Metazoa; phylum Mollusca; class Gastropoda; family Semisulcospiridae; genus Semisulcospira; species Semisulcospira habei. Next base: position 51,858,780 of record BTPG01000005.1, on the reverse strand, counting down.
ACCGGTTGGCGACGTACATTCAATATTCTGTTTAGTTTATTTTTTCTTTCCCATAAGCAGTGCAGACACCTCCTGAGAAAGTATTGTTGCTGTCGGGACGTTAAGCAATGTACAACCAACCAACCAACTCATAATATAATGATCGCCCCTCGTATCATTGTTATATAAGTCGCATAGATAATTATATAATTGGTGGGTGTCTGTTGTAACACACTAAACAATAGCACACACAGGTCACGTGTAACACGCAGTCTACACATAGAAGTAATACAAGACTTGAACCAAGGCAAATCTAAATCTAGCAGCTAGTGTAAATAGCACGCACACAGGTCACGTGTAACACGCAGTCTATACACAGAAGTAATACTGACAGGACTTGAACCAAGGCAAATTTGACTAGCAGCTAGTGTAAATAGCACACACACACACACACACACACACACACACACACACACACACACACACACACACACACACACACACACACGTCACGAGTAACTTGCAGTCTACACACAGAAGTGAATACAGGCCTTGAACCAAGGCAAATCTGACTAGCAGCTAGTGTAGGCCTAAATAGCACACACACACACGTACGTCACGTGTAACTCGCAGTCTACACACAGAAGTAATACAGGACTTGAACCAAGGCAAATCTGACTCTAGCAACTAATGTAAAGCTGGAACAGCTGTGTTTCCAATGAACTCTTGGCGCCAGAGAAACATTCGCTGTTTGTACTTCAAGTAATACCAGTCACCTGGGCCCTCTACCGCAGCCAACTACGACTCCTCGAACGCTTCCACCAGCGCTGCCTGCGTACCATCCTGGGCATTCACTGGAGTGACTATGTCACCAACGTCGAGGTCCTTGAACAGGCTGAAACTGTGAGCATCGAGGCTTTGCTGCTGCGGACACAGCTCCGCTGGGCGGGGCATGTCTCCAGGATGGAGGATCATCGCCTACCAAAGATCACCCTGTTCGGCGAGCTTGCTACTGGACACCGTGACAGAGGGGCACCAAAGAAGAGATACAAAGACTGTCTCAAGAAGTCACTTAGTGCCTGCTAAATCGACCACCACCAGTGGTCTTCGTTTGCTGCGGACCGTGACACCTGGCGCTCCACCATTTACAAGGCAGCTGTCTCCTTTGAGGACTCTCACAGAGCTAGCCTTAAGGACAAGCGGCTCAGGAGAAAAAACAGAGATGCCGCAGCTCAGAACCCTGGCCATACCTTCCCCTGCAGCCACTGCGGTCGAACCTGCCTGTCTCGGATTGGCCTCTGCAGCCACGAACAAGCCTGCAGACGTCGTGGGCAACTCCTATAAAATCTTCGTTCGCGAAGTCAAGCCAAGAGAGAATACCAGTCACAACAGACTGGCGAATGGGTGCCTGATAGGCGGGGGCAGGGGATCTAATTGTTCTGTCCAGCGCTGAGTAATTCCCCTTGGTTTGTTATACAATTCTGCCAGCGCTAGCCTCACCTATCTGGTTTGTGAGTAGAGGCATTGGTAGTCTTGGACGGTATAACACACAGTCGGAATTTCTGAGGAGTGATGGACCTTCGTCATCATCACCCCCTTCACTACCAGCGTCAACAGGTGATCTCACTGAACCATGGCAGATTCACTGAACCATAAGAGATTCACTGAACGACGGCAGATTCTCTGTGGGATAACCTCGCCTGCCTCCGTTAATGATTACATGTATACTGCAGGTGATTTTACTGGGCTCTTAAACAAAATGTATACTGCAGGCAATTTTACTGGGCTCTTAAACAAAATGTATACTGCAGGCGATTTTACTGGGCTCTTAAACCAAAGGTATACTCCAGGCGATTTTACTGGGCTCTTAAACAAAATGTATATTGCAGGCGATTTTACTGGGCTCTTAAACAAAATGTATACTGCAGGCGATTTACTGGGCTCTTATAATAATAATAATAATAATACCGTTATTATATAGGCGCTTTTTCTCAATTTTGGGGAAATCGACTCAAAGCGCCGCGCCTGAAACCCAACACACACACTCACTAACGAAACAGACACGGATTTACGCCATTTAAGACAAGCACAGTACAAACACAGTACAAGACAAACGAAGGGCCAGTCAGCTACTGAAGTTACAGAGATTTTTGATCACTTGTATTTGAAATTTGTAAAGTGGCCAGAGACCGGTACCAAAGCGTGGGGAGTGGGGGGGGGGGGGGGCGGGTGGAAGAACCGGAGTACCCGGAGAAAGAACCCCCGACGGTCCGCCCGAATTAACGGTGACACTTACCAGAGGAGAAAAGTCCAACGCCGGAACCCGGTATCGAACCTCGCACCCTTGGCATTGGTGGCAGGCGCCTTAACCACTGCGCCACGGACCGCCTGGGCTCTTAAACAAAATGTATACTGCAGGCGAATTTACTGGGCTCTTAAACCAAAGTTATACTCCAGGCGATTTTACTGGGCTCTTAAACAAAATGTATATTGCAGGCGATTTTACTGGACTCTTAAACAAAATGTGTACTGCAGGCGATTTTACTGGGCTCTTAAACAAAATGTATACTGCAGGCGAATTTACTGGGCTCTTAAACAAAATGTATACTGCAGGCAATTTTACTTGGCTTTCAGACAAAATGTATACTGCAGGCGATTTTACTGGGATCTCAGACAACATGTATACGGCAGGCGAATTTACTGGGTTCTCAGACAAATTGTATACTGCAGGTGATTTTACTGGGCTCTCAGACAAAATGTATGCTAAAGGCATTATACTGGGCTCCCAGTCAAACTGTACACTGCAGGCGATTTTACTGGGCTCTCAAACAAAATGTATACTGCAGGCGATTTTACTGGGCTCTTAAACAAAATGTATACTGCAGGCGATTTTACTGGGCTCTTAAACAAAATGTATACTGCAGGCGATTTTACTGGGTTCTTAAACAAAATGTATACTGCAGGCGATTTTACGGGACCCTTAAACAAAATGTATACTGCAGGCGATTTTACTGGGCTCACAGACAAAATGTAGACTGCAGGTGATTTTACTGGGCTCAGACAAAATGTATACTAAAGGAGTTATAATGAGCTCTCAGTCAAAATGTATATTGCAGGCGATTTTACTGGGCTCTCAAACAAAATGTATACGGCAGGCGATTTTACTGGGCTCTTAAACAAATGTACCCTGCAGGCGATTATACCGGCTTTTAAACAAAGTGTATACTGCAGGCGATTTGACTGGGCTCTTAAACACAATGTATATTGCAGGCGAATTTACTGGGCTTTCAGACAAAATGTAGACGGCAGGCGACTATTTCATTGGGCTCTCAGACAATATATATACTGCAGCCAATTATGATAGAAAGGATGATAAGATGACAGAACTTTATTGCCATATGTAACAATACATTAGGAAATCGTTGCGGTGCCGCGCAACATAAAAGGAAGAACATTAAACACATCAAAATATAATTAAGCTACTAACGTGCACACAAACACACACACACACACACACACACACACACACACACACACACACACACACACACACACACACACACACACACACACACACACACACACACACCGTATACCTTAGTAACTATTGTGGTCTAAGCATAAAGACAAAAAACACGATTTAACAGTAACACAAATTACATAGGACATATCAGCATAATATAAAACTGAACACGCCACTAGCATCATAGACACAGCAGTGTAGTTAGCCCTATTTCCAGGCCTACACATTAGTTTGGCCAGCCACCTGCTGCTGTGGTATGCAGGCACTCCCGCTGAGAGCAGGCTATTTAGGTCACTACTGACCCTAACAACTATAGACCCATTTCTCTGCTGTCAGTATTATCTAAACCCCTCGAAAGGCATATACATAAACACCTGTCTGACTACTTAGAATCGCGCAAGTTGCTACATTCGTTTCAGTCAGGATTTCGCCCTCGGCACACATGTCATACGGCTCTGAGCAGATTAACAGACACATGGCTTTCAAATATGAATAATTCGCAGCTGACAGGTGTAATTTATCTTGACTTTAAAAAGGCTTTCGACTTATTGAATCATACAATATTGATTTCCAAACTTAAGCATTATCTTCGAAACGACATGGCTGTTTCCTTTTTTATGTCATACCTCGAAAACAGAAAACAGAAAGTAATTGCCGTCCCAGATATTGGAAGCATAATTACAATGTGTCTTAATGTGTGCGTTAAAGAATAGTTTTAAGAGAGAGAGAGAGAGAGAGAGAGAGAGAGAGAGAGAGAGAGAGAGAGAGAGAGAGAGAGAGAGAGAGAGAATGTGTTACGATTGTGGTTGTGTTGTTCCGTGAGAGCATGCATGTATTAATCGTAGGAAACGATCTTATATTTATTTGAGCTATTATGATTACGAATCACGTACCTTTTTAGTAAGATTCGCTATCGTTCGCGCAGAGAGAGGAATTGGCTTTGTTGTGATATGCTAGGATTAGACCGGAAGATTCTAGTAAAACCGCACGGAGAAGAGCGGTCGATTTTTGTGATGCGTAGATTTTCTGAAAATAGACTAAAACGTTCGAGCGAAGTCGCGCTCTGTTGAGTGACCTTACATGTGACATCAAAGTGTAGGCAACATTTTGCAGCACAGTAGTTGGACCGCTCTAGTGTTCATAGTCATGGTTGTTTTCTGTGCGCGTGAAGTTGGCAGCCGGTCAGTATGTGTTGTGAAAGATCGTGGGACTTCCAGAGGGTGTGGGCAAGATCGTAAACTGTCTGCCATACTCTTGTGTGACGTCATTACACACTGGGATTTGGGGCTGACATTAGCAGTCGATTTTTTGTAGACTATTGTAGTTTATTCTAGATAGTTCTTTTTCATTAATATTTATGAGTTTCGGTTACGTGTTCCGTTCTGATTGGTTGCGTAGTGTGAATTCGCTGGATTATTCTGGAAAGCTGTTATACTATAAAAGATTGTGCTGGGAAGCACGTTTGTACAGTGTCATACATTGTCAGTTGTAGGGACACACAGTTTATCGTAGGTACGTGGCCCGTATTGGGTGTACATTGTGAGAGACGCAGCGTAACGGTGGTGTACGTTGTATGAGAAGCGCATTGTGTCAGAAGTGTTGACATTTTGTATAGGAGACATTGTATCAGTGTTGGTGCATTTGGGAATGCATTGTGTGGAGATCGCATCGCTGCAATAAAATATTGTTGGAACTGTTTCTCCAGTGTGGTCTACATCCTTAAGCCTCGTGTGACGGGTTGCAGCTGAGTGAAGTTTCTTTAAAAGAACCTTACGTGCGTGCGTCTGGTGTGTTTATCATACGACGACTACGACTCAACACGTAACAGAATGACAATGACAATGACAATGATTATTTATTTTACAAGGTGAAAGTTTTGATGAAACCATTTTTCGAATTTGCCGTTGCTAATCTACTTACATATAATGCACAAATCACAAATACTATCTTTAAATTGGGGGAAAAAAACCGAACAAAAATAATGAAATATAAACTTTTTAAAAAATCGTTGAAGTTGTTGTAATAAACAGAGAAACACTCATCCAGGCGTTCGCACACCCGCAGAATTTAACACATACACACAATTGTAGAAGTGTAATATCCATACACACATTCATGAACACACACACACACACACACACACATGCGCGCGCGCACGCACGCACACGCACGCACGCACGCACACACACACACACACACACACACACACACACACACACACACACACACACACACACACAATACTTGCAGTATTAGAATCTTATATTAGCTAAAGATATAATGAAATGAAGAGTTAGAAAGGGTAAAATCGTCCACTGCAAGTGCAGGCTGGTGTGAAAATCTTACGATGAGGAGGTGAGGTACATGAAAAGACCGGTTTTAAAAGACGAAAGCGTTGTTGATGTGACATTTTGGGGCAATGTATTACACGTGCTAGCATCCGAGAACGCTATGCTTGTTTTGTAGAGATCGATTCTAGATCGTGGAACAGTAATGGTTAGTTATTTGGTTTTAACGCCGAGCAGGCGACTAAGGCCATCTCACGGCGGGATGGGTAAAAATCTGGTCAGCCAGACTAAAAGCATGGTCTTAAGACAAGATGTAAATAAATCTGAAAAATATGTCAGGCTAAAATGTCGCACAAGTCTTTAAAAGAAACGTCTACAGACTCTCAAAAAGAGCAAAATAAAGAAATTCACATAGTCTATGAATGCTCAGATCTTGTTAAAAATGTTGCATTTTCTCAAGAAATTGAAGATTTTGTCCGGGGGAACATCCCGGAAAAAAAACTTCAAGGAGTCTGCTGTGAAGTGTTTATATCTCGTGTCAATTAGATCGGCACAATACAGGAAGTGTGTCGAACAGAAAACTGCTCATCACAGGCAAAACACCATGGACGCTCATCCTGTTTAAGTAAGTAAGAGTGCGTAACATACGTGTGCCCGATGTGGAGCCGAGTAAGGACAGTCTCCTCACGGCGGCTGCCTCAACGGTAAGGTAGACTGTCGGACACCGTAGGAAGAGCTTCATGCAGCTTGTTCCCTTCCTCTCGGACTGCCACTCGCGGGATATGTACGCACTAATCACAGGTTTAAAATCACGATAAACAGTCTGTGTGTCAGGGACAGGGTCACTGCGGGCACTGTTGGCAGCAGAATCTGCGATCCTGTTGCCTTCGATGCCCACATGGCCCGGGACCCAAATAAAAATGATGTCATAATATTCCTTCATCAAGTCTGCGTAGAGCCCTCTTATCTGCACCAGCACTGGGTGGTCTGTTCCCGCGCCCTGAATAGCCTGCAGGGCAGAAAGAGAGTCAGACAGAATCAGAAAGTTCCTTTCCCGAGACTGATAGGCATGCCTGAGTGCCAGCAGAATTGCCTACAGTTCTGCACTAAATACAGAGGAATGGTCAGGGAGGCGGAGCTTAAATGGGCGTCTAGGATGGCGAGAAGACACTGCAGCCGCAGTAACTCTCCCACCCTCAGACTTGGACCCATCCGTATAAAGACGACAATAGCCAGGAAAACTTGAAAGGAGTTCATTGAGGCTCTGTTAGTATATGGCTGGTGGAGAAAAAACAGAGATGCCGCAACTCAGAACCCTGGCCATACCTTCCCCTGCAGCCACTGCGGTCGAACCTGCCTGTCCCGGATTGGCCTCCGCAGCCACGAACAAGCCTGCAGACGTCGTGGGCAACTCTTATAAAATCTTCGTTCGCGAAGTCAAGCCAAGAGGTGGAGTACAATCCTTCTTGTGGGCGGTCAAGTCCAGCAAGATGTCAGAAACTGGTAATAGCCAGGGTGGAGTGATGTGTTGCAGAGATTCCAAAACATTGTCCAGGTCCACTCCGGCCGCCTACAGATGAAGTCGGACAAAGAAGGAAAGTGGACGGACAGCTCCCGGATGGTCATCGTAAATCTCTGCAAACGACGGGTTAAAAACACAATCAATGGCAGGATTGTCTGGTTGGGCCTTCAGCTTCAGAACGTAGCTGAGCATGAGGCGGATGCGGCGGAGCCTGAGAGAAGACTCCCCTGTCTCGGCATACAGACTAGGAACTGGAGATGTCCTGAAGACTCCCAGACATATTCGCAGACCTTGATGGTGAATTGTGTTCAGACGCTGTAGAACAGACTTGGAAGGGGAGCCATATACCACAGAGCCATAATCCAGTTTGGACCGAACAAGGGCCCGGTACAGTCGAAGTAAGACAATGCGGTCTGCACCCCAGTCAGTACGCCAAAGACACCAAGAATGTCGAGGGCCTTCTGACAAGAGGTTCTAAGGTAATTTATATGGTTGCAGAAGGTCAGTCTTTTGTCAACGATGACCCCCAAAAACGTTGCCTCCTCGGCCACCTTAATTGGCAGCCCCACCCGGGTCTGCCCTGGGGGACTTGGGTGGGGTTAGGTATTTTTTAGTTCCCAGGGTCACCCTGGTCAGCCCCACAGGGTGGGTTTTTCTCTCTATTCTGGGGCATGTGTTTCTGTCTACCCTTTGTCCATTCACCTGTATTTGCCTTTTTAAAACTCTCCCTACTGTCTGCACTGCCTGTAGCTCTTGATATTGGATGTGTGTTGCTAAATGGCCTTAGCTTTATTTATGCCCCATGTTGTAGGTTTATTTAATGTATTTGACCGGCTGGCGACATACATTCAATTTTCTGTTTAGTGTTTTTTTCACAAGCAGTGCAGGCACGTCCTGAGAAAGCCTTGTTGCTGTCGGGACGTTAAGCAATGTACAATCAATCAATCAATCTTAATTGGCACTCCAGCAATGCTCAGGCTTGGTTCTGGAAAAAATTTCGTCTGGTTAGTAAAATGCACACAGACTGTCTTGGAGGGCGAGAACCTGACGCCGTTGAGACTCTCAAGGGACGCAAGTCCTCGACCTCGTGCACACAAAGCAAAGTCGTCTACAAACAAAGAGCATTCCGAATCATCCTTGACGGCCTTTACAATGTTATTTATTTTAATGCAAAATAAACAGGAGATAGAATGCTGCCCTGCGGGACACCCATCTCCTGTTCAAAGGAGTCGGAGAGGGTAGAGCCCACACGGACATGGAACGACCGGTTAGACAAAAAATTGTGAATAAAAACGGACAGGTGCCCTTTAAAACCCATGTCCGACAAATCAGACATTATACCATACTTCCAGGTACCGTCACATGCCTTTTCAAGATCAAAGAAAATTTGCATAGACATACTGCTTGTTGACAAAAGCATCTCGAATAAAAGACTCAAAGCGGACTAGATGGTCAGTTGTACTACGGAAGCGCCGGAAAGGAACAGTAATGGACTGCCTTGATTTGGAGTATGTTGATGCCGGGAAGGAAAATATTTTTTAAAATATAATCGGGGAGTTTGTTAGTCAATACTTTGAACATCGTTATTCCCTTATTGTATAATAAATGATTTTCAGGGGGATAATTTCTAAAGTTTTCAATTGATTATCCGTTGTTGAGTTAGGGTCTGAAAGAATAAGCTTCGCGGTTCTACGATGAAGAGAGTTCAGCTTCTTTAACTGGACCTCGCTTGCGCCATCCCACGCCGTAGAAGCATAATCTATATGTGACCTGACGTGGGCGTTGAAGAACAGATTTCGTGTTTCTACATCAGCTATATATTTTAACTTGGATAAAATAAACAGTTTCTTTGATATTGTCTTACATATGTTACTAATATGGGATTGCCATTTAAACTGGTTATCTACAATATCACCGAGAAAACGATGTTCCGTTACCTGGCTGATAGGTTTGCCTTGAAGGGACAAGCTGAGTGAGAGAGAGCCAAGCTGGTGCCTTTGGCGGGTACTTACAACCATACATTCAGTCTTTGCAGGATTTAAGATCATGGAATTGTTCACTATAATACATAAAAAATCACTATAACAAGACACCAATAACTAACTTAATGTAATAAAACATACAAAACTACTACAAAGTACCTATTAATTAAGAGAAGAAAAGAGAGAGAGAGAGAGAGAGAGAGAGAGAGAGAGAGAGAGAGAGAGAGAGAACGAACGAACGAACGAACGAACGAACGAAACTTTATTTTCCAAGGATTGAGATATTAGGCGCGCAGGCCTTTCTTACAATCTGTCCTTGCTAATACTTTAAAAAAAGAACATCAACCAAACAACAAAAACTAACTAAATATTAACGACACACACACACACACACACACACACACACACACACACACACACACACACACACACACACACACACACACACACACATACATGTACTCGTGCACATGCGCACTTTTGTACATACACATGCACACGTATGTGCACACATATCTAACATTTAGGTAGGTAGGATATTTTGCGTACTATTAAAAACAAGCAGGGGGGAAAAAAAATAAACCTGATTTGGAGGCTAGATTGGAATCATAAAAAAACTAGCGAAAAGTGAGAACATGAAGCGTATCATGTCTAGAAACAAAGAAGAAGAAAGGATCAGCATTTCGTTGTCTTAGAAAGGTAATCATGTACTCTACTTTTAAACAGAGAGAGGGATGTGGTTTGTTGAATAGTGGGAGGAAGTGAGTTCCATAAAAGAGCACCTAAATAAGACAGACTAGATTTGTACAGGTCTATACGGGGCCTTTTTATAGAAAGACTGTTCCTGGAGGTGCTGTATTTCTTTTCAGTTGGCAAAAAGTCTCGATAAGTAAGGTGGAGCTTTGTCGTTAAGAATTTTGTGCATCAGTACACATTTGTTTAGTGCGAGGTGCTTAACCAGAGGGAGAAGTCCGATGGCCTGCAGCTTGGCATCAGTGGATAAAGACGGATCAGGGAGGATAAGCTTAGCAGCACGCTTGTATAGTGAGTTTATCTTCTTGAAGTGATTTTCACTGCAGCCATCCCATATTGTTGAGGCATAATCAATGTGTGGTTTAATGTAGGCATTAAAAAATAGTTTGCGCGTCTTAAGGTCAATGATCTTTTTAAGTTTGGAAAGTAGAAACAACTTTTTGGACAAATGTTTTGGTATATAGATTAGGTGGTTTTGCCAGCTTAGATCATCATCAATTATTACTCCAAGCAGGCGGTGTTGACTGACCTGCTCAACTGGGATGGATTCTAAAGAGAGGTTGAGTGATGGAGGTTGGAGCTGATGTTTCTGGCAGGTTGTGATAAGCATGCCTTTTGTTTTTGTGGGATTTACAAGCATGCGATTTTCATTACACCACCAAGAGACTTCATGAAGACTCTCTTGAAGATTATTTGCAATTTCAGGCACAGTTTTACCAGCGGAATGTAATGTTGAGTCGTCGGCAAACATGTCACACTCAGCCTCAGTACACGTTACATGTAACGGTAGATCGTTAATGAAGATATAGATCAGTAGTGGGCCTAAAATAGACCCCTGGGGCACTCCATACTCAGCAACTTGTTCAGAAGAACATTGTCCATTGACGTAGACTGTTTGTGTTCTTTTTATAAGATAGTAGTCCAGAAACGAAAGAGCTGACGGGCTCTTATTGTTGAAGTAAGTGGCAAGCTTTTTTTTTAATAAGATGGTGTGATCGATAAGATCGAACGCTTTCCTTAGATCCAAGAAGACTACACCAGCCATTTTATTATCATTTATGCTGTTGACCCACGAATTCACTATTCGTGCGAGTGCAGTGTGGCGTGAATGCTTGGGACGAGAGAGAGAGAGAGAGAGAGAGAGAGAGAGAGAGAGAGAGAGAGAGAGAGAGAGAGAGAGAGAGAGAGAGAGAGATGTCTCACCTGCTGTACTTGAGGGTCGGTACTCAGAGCTTGTAACAGTTGTGTGGACGTGACATTGGGCAACATCAGTGTCTTGGTGATGTTGATACGCGCCAGGTCCGACACCAGATGCATTAACAATTCCTCCGCCTTGTTCAGCTGATTGATAGCTTTCTCTACTGCTTTCACCACCGCCTTGTCTAGGTCCGGCATATTGCTGAGGTCAGCTCCCACTGATTTAATTTCTCCCACTATCAGGCCGTACCGGGCATTGATCATCAGCACGTCAAAATCCCCGTCTGTATATTTGGTCCCAAGTGTGGCGGGTCGAGGCAGCAGGCGGATGGCTGCAGCGTTGATAGGATCGAATTGGTTGTCGAGGTATTTCCTGAACTCTAGCCGGGACAACACCAGCATCACCTCTTGCTCCCTCTCCGCCAGAACCCGGATGCAGTCAAGCACCTGCTGCATCGCCTGCCCGTCTCTAACATCACTGTCCTGCACTACAGGAAGCGGACCAGGGGGGACTGGCTGGTGGGGAGGCCAGATTACTGCTGCTAGAGGTGGGTCAGACGGATGAGGGGGAGGACCAGTGGGAGGGAAGTAAGCGGGCGCCTGGCCGGGCTGATCTGATGCCTTCTGTGGAACTAGAACCGACTGACGGGCCACAGTCTGCACGTCGTATGGCACTTTGTTGAAATGATGCGGGGGCAGGAAGTAGGTTTTGCTGTGGAGGTTGGGATACCAGTCACGTGTAAATTGACGCCAGATGGTTTCGGCGGCCGCCGCTTCTCGTGCTTGTTGTTGCCCGGTACTGGTAGCTTGTGCTTGCTCTCCCGTACGTCTACCTTGTCTTTGTTGTTGTCCGGTACTGGTACCTTGTTCTTGCTGTTGTCCGCTACTGGTACTTTGTGCTTGTTGTCCGGTGCGTGTACCTTGTGCTTGCTGTTGTCCGCTACTGGTACCTTGTGCTTGTTGTCCGCTACGGGTTTGTTGGTGTCTGGCACTGACCTGTGCCTGTTGTTGCTCAGATTCCCTTTTTTGTTTGGGTCTCGCACACTGCTGCAAAAAAAAAAAAAAAAAAAAAAAATCAAAGCCCATATGGCTTACGTGTATGACCGATCCAAATGTGTGACTTTCGTGACCATAAGTAAATTGCTGCCTTCTCTACCAGCAAAATCCAAATGTAACCCTTTTTCACATATCTGTCAACCACCGTGACCCTTGACCTTTTCGATGGGTCTACTAAATTAGTATGCATTGAAATGTCTTACCATCAGCAACCTTTATGCGAAATTTTATTGAAACGTTTGCAAAAACTTTGATAAAAACAATAATTCTAACAAAAATCTGCTTTTTTCACACATTTACCGACCTCTTGTGACCCTTGACCTTTCCGATGGTTTATCCAAATTAGTATAAGATGATAAGTTTTACCATGATCGAGGTATCTCTGTACCAAGTTTGAGTTTGAAGTTGTGAATAGTATTGGAGAAAGAAAAGTTTGTCAAATCCAAATACGAACATTTTTTAAAGCCTATTTTGGGACCATCCCATGACCCTTGACCTTTGTGATGGGTCAACTAAATTAGTATGCATAGGAAGATCTTGTTATCAGCTACCTTTGTTTTAAACACATTTGCCGTTTGGCATTTTTAACATATTTGTCGACCTCTCGTGACCCTTGACCTTTCCGAGGGGTCAACCAATTTAGTATGCCTAGGAAAGTCTTACTAGCAGGTATCTTTGTCGGTAGTTTGGGTTTGACATTGTGAATAGTATTTTAGAAAAAAAAAGTCAAATCAAACTGTGGCTATTTTTTAAACCTATTTCCTGATCCCCTGGTACCTAGGTCTTTGAGAGATGTCACTCAAATTGGTATGTTTAGAAAGGTTTTGCCACAAAGTATCCTTTGGCCAAGTTTCAAGACTGCGGCTTGAAGAGTCTCCGAGAAAATAATAATAATAATAATAATAATAATAATAATAATAATAATAATAATAATAATAATAATAAAAATACATAGTATTTATATGGCGCATTTCTCATATTTATAATATAACTCATTGCGCAGGACATAGCCGCGAACTGAACCCAACAAGCACGCTCACGTGAATCACGCGCATTCCTTCACACTATACATAAACACAGAACATTCACGTGCTGCAAAGGGCAAGCTCAAGCGAGCTACTGAAAGTTTTGGACATTTTAAATCGTTTTTTTAATATATTTTTTTTTAAATTTGATTAAGTGGACTGAAATTAATACCGAATTCGTGGGGGAGGAAAGAGCCGGAGTACCTGAGAAAGAACCCCCGACGGTCCGCCCGAATTAATGGTGACACTTACTAGAGGAGAAAAGTCCGACGCCGGAACCGGGTATCGAACCTCGCACCTATTACATTGGTGGCAGGCGCCAAAGTTAAAATTTACCACAGAGGACAGACGACAGCGGACGGACGACCACTGGCCCAGAACATAGACTTACTTTTGCTTCGCACGTGAGCCAAAAACCTGATTGAAAAAACGTTAGATTATGATGACAACAACTACAATAATAAAACAGCAGCACAATAATAATTTAATAATAATAATAATAATAATAATAATAATAATAATAATAATAATAATAATAATAATAATAATAATAATAATAATAATAATAATAATCTTTATAATAATAGTGAATGGTCAGACTGTATTTGTGTAGCACTGTTTGAAGATGTGTATTTTTAGAGCTGCTTTGAAGGCTTTCGCACATCGATTGTGGCGGACCTCGGGAGGCAGGTTATTCCAGCGGTGTGGGCTTTGGAAAACAAAGGAACGCTGACCAAGGGACTTAGTGTACACAGGCGGAATACGGAGGATGCGACGGTCTGTGGAAGATCTGAGTTGTCTGGAGGGAGTGTAGACATGATGTACTAAGGACAGGTGTGACGGAGGATAGCGATGACGTACTGACGACACATTAGGGAGTGTAACGATGACGTACTGACGACAGGTATGGGGGAGTGTGGAGGTGACGTACAGACGACAGGTATTGGGGAGTGTAGCAATGAACGTAATGACAACACACGGGGGAGTATAGAGATGACGTACTGAGGGCAGGTGTAAGAGAGTGCAGCGATGACGTACTGACGACACATGGGTGAGTGTTGAGATGACGTAATGAGGACATGTATGAGAGAGTGTTGAGATGACGTACTGACAGGTATGGTGGAGTGTCGAGATAACGTACTGAGGACAGGTATGGGGGAGTGTCGAGGTGACGTACAGGTATGGGAGAGTATAGAGATGATGTACTGAGGACAGGTGTGGTCGAGTGTCGAGGTGACGTACTGACAGTAGGTATGGGGGAGTATCGAGGTGACGTACTGACATGTATGGGGGAGTGCCGAGATGATGTACTGAGGACAGGTATGGGGGAGTGTAGAGATGACGTACTGAGGACAGGTATGGGGGAATGTCGAGGTGACGTACTGAGGACAGGTATGGGGAGTGTAAAGATGACGTACTGAAGACAGGTATGGGTGAGTGTAGAGATGACGTACTGAGGAAAGGTATTGTGGAGTGTCGAGATGACGTTCTGACAGGTATAGGGGAGTGTCGAGGTTGGTTGCTGGTTGTTACATTGCTTAAGGTCCCGACAGCAACAAGACTTTCTCAGGACGTGCCTGCACTGCTTGTGAAAAAACCCAACTAAACAGAATATTGAATGTATGTCGCCAACCGGTCTAATACGCTAAATAAACCTAACACCATTTAGCAACACACATCCAATATTAAGAGCTACAAGCAGCGCAGACAGTAGGGAGAGTTTAAAAAAGGAAAATACAGGTGAATGGACCAAGGATAGACAGAAACACATGCTCCAGAATAGAGGGGAAAACCCACATTGTGGGGCTGACCAGGGCGACCCTGGGAACTAAAAAGTAGTTAACCCCACCTAAGTCCCCCAGGGCGGGCCCGGGTGAGGGCGGGAGTGTCGAGGTAACGTACTGACAGGTATGGGGGAGTGTCGAGGTAACGTACTGACAGGTATGGGGGAGTGTCGAGGTGACGTACTGACACAGACAGGTATGGGGGAGTGTCGAGGTGACGTACTGACAGATATGGGGGAGTGTAGAGATGACGTACTTCAGACAGGTATGGGGGAGTGTAAAGATGACGTACTGAGGACAGGTATGGGAGAGTGTATCGATGACGCACTGAGGACAGGTATGGGTGGAATGTAGTGATGACATACTGAGGACAGGTAAGGGGGAGTGTAGAGATGACGTACTGAGGACAGGTATGGGGGAGTGTAGAGATGACGTACTGAGGACAGGTATGGGTAGTGTTTAGATGACGTACTGACAGGTATGTTGGAGTGTAGAAATGGCGTACTGAGGACAGGTATAGGGGAATATAGAGATGACGTACTGACGACACAAGGGGGGTCGAAGTGTCGACGTATTGAAAACAAACAGAACAAATATCTTGCATGCGTTTCAACGCCATCATCCAGACCTTCCCTGTGCCCGTGTTAGCTGCGCTTGAATGTGGGGTTGGTACGGATTGAGGTTCAGACGGCTTTTGTTTGGTGTATTCTTTAATTTTGTGCATGGCAAATGTGCAGCAGGTTGGCGCTAGTGTTATTTATTTAGGAGATTAAAAAAAGAAAAAAAGGATGACTGGGACAGATTTTCAAACGCATTTGAAAAGGTGGATCAGTAGGTTAGATCTACCGTGGTCTAGCTCCTCGAAGTGCCGGTCGTCAGTATATAGAAATTACACCACGACTTACTTCCCCTTAATAGGCTGGTGCCATTCCCAGAAAAGGGCTTATTTAAAAAGTGTGAGGCATTTCTCGTTAGCAATGTTCTGAAGAATTTGAGTATGCAGAATCCAATATTGGAATATGCCGGACGAATTTTGTGTTGTTTGTGAGGTATAATGAAATATTCAAAATGGCGGCTGTGCGAACGGTAAACTTTATTACAATGATAATGATCCAAGAACCACCCAATAATTCAACAATTCTGAGTAAATTTATTTACACCCCCCCCCCCCAAACAAACAAAAAAGAAAAAAAAGAAAAAAAAAGGAACACATTTCCCTGCCTTGAAATAGATATGGGTCCGTACTTTGATTGAAAACTCAAACACAATTGTAAATATTGATATGCACATTAAAAAAAAAAAGAAAAGAAAACACGTTCATTACAGTTTTCTTGAACATCTACTTCACCTAAACATGAAAAATCCTCCCATGCGCAAGTTTTCATCATCAGCAATAGATATATCCCTCTTTGTCTACAAAGGGGAATCTTAGGAAGTGGAGGGGGTGCCTGCGTTGGGTGTGTGTAGGGTTGCGGAAGTAATATTATACTGCATACTTAGTGTTGTTTACAAAGTCCGACACTGCAGTGCACGTTTTGTTTCCGTGAAATTAAATGTTCATGCATTCATTTTGACTCGTGCTGCATTTACATGCATCAGTACATAAAAGGTTTGAGGTCTTGCATTTGTACTTGGCCCGTCTGCATTGTGTTGTGCAGCTACAGCAAATCAGTGCTATGCAGGACTCCAGAACTGACAGCAGTGACTTCAGGACTGGAACCAGGGCATAACACTCAATCTTTCATCCTTCATCCATTGGTCTCTGGTGGAGATAGCGCAGGGTGCTGCATGTCAGCTTGTTGCCACGCTGATGCCTGGTGATGTGCTCGCTTGATGTGAAAAGAAAGGGCATCATGTGCTACGGGCAGGGTTTCCAGAGGGCGGGCTTGAGCAAAAAGTACATGGGTGTCTGCTCTGTATATTTTGCAGATGAAGGCTTGTGCATCAGCACAAGTTTGTTCCGTGAGATCACCTTTGCCCATAGCTGACAGGAGTGCACGGTGTTCTTTGAACGTGTTCCAGCATGATTTCTTTGTATGGCCAGCCAGGAAAGAGGTAGTGTCACATCCTGTCAGTGAATGAAAAGCTGGCAAGCTTTCAAGCAGGATGTTGTCAAACTGAGCTGCAACTGTGTGTATAGGAATGTACTTGCGCTTCTTGGAAGTGCCTGTCTTCATCCACACTCTGGGAGATGATATCTTTGAAAAGTGTGCCAGAAGAAGCACAAGAACATCTGTGTCCCTAGCTTGAATCTTGACTCTTCACGCAGTGCAAGATGATGCACGTATCGGCTTTCTCATGACGGGCCTCAAGATCTTCCTACTGACTTCTGGAGTAGACGACTCCACTTGCTCTTCATTGCTGAATCCGCCTGAGACAACAATAGTCTTGTTTTGCGGAGCTTTCAGAATGAGTTGCTGGGACAGTAATCTTGCGAGATCTGTTTTGTTTTTCCCTAGTGTGATGAAACTGTTACAGTTTTCAGGAATAGGGACGTCCCTGTATTGTATTTCCCTTCTTACAGGAGCAGCTTTGCCTCTTTTTTTTTCCGTGTGATGCCTTTGATAGACAATTAGCAGTATCTGTCAAACTTGGTGATCCCAACAATTCCGCCATTCTTCTTCCCGACGTTGTTCAGCCACTCCTGGCTCTGATCAGGATCTACTTGGTTAAACTGTTGGTTGGATCTTTTAACAACAAAATTGCCATCTTCAAACTCGTTTTTCACTGGATCCGGTAGCTGCTGCATCTCGCAAAAGTAGACCGTTTCCCACCTTGCGTAGTTGGTGTGGTTGTAGCGCATAAAGTAAGGAAGCATCAAGCCAAAGGCATGGAGGTGCAGCTGCCACAGACCCTCTCTCTGCGCTCTGGAAAAGAGCAGTAGGCTGTGCACCATCATTATGTAGGTCCACCAGAATTTTCAGTCTGCGTTACAGTCTACGAGGGCTTCAACTCTCTCACTTACGTCTTCCTCCGCAAACAAAGAGATCAGACCAGGAGTGTCGCCTTTAGATGTCTTGTCCTGAATATGTTGTGCAAAATCGTGATCTCTTTCTTTGATGAACTTAAGCAGCTTTGGCAGCAGAATTCTCCACAATGCTTGGGCAGTGACCTTGTGTGCTCTCATCCGTTTGGCATACGATTTGCCAGACATGGCTTGCTGTGCAGTGTTTGGTCCAAGCAGGTTGCCTTTCGATCCAGCTTCCAAAAAGTCAGATGACTGTACATGCTTCCCGATGACTTCAAGGAATTTCATGGCTGTATGGAGACCCTAATCTAACGACCAAAAAGTCTTGATACTCTGCCTTGGCCCTTCTTGAGATCCATGAGCCTCCAGTATAATGCTTCATCAACAGTCAAGACAACGAAGTGTTGGCCGAGCTGACGGACTACCTGCTTACAACGCAAGACAACGGTGTGCAGTGTGTCAAGGTCATAAGCTGGAGCTTGAACAATTGGCAAATAGCCAACACTAGTGAGTTCTGAAGACACGCCAGTAGCACTGTTGACCTGGTTGAAGTGTGTCCATCCCTTCTCAGATCAGTCTTGTTCTTCTTGCCGTTTGACGAAGAAAGCCATGTCCTTCGCTGCAGCTTGACGTGCCTGATTGCCACTTCTTCGTAGATTGATGAAACCACTCATTTTCACCAAGCAACAGTTTTTGGCTTTCCAATTCCCTCAGTCACGCCAGCAAGCATGATGTCTTCCATGACATCGGGAACATCAGGAGAGTCGTTTCCTGTGAGGGTTTCACAGCATCTAAGCCCATATCAGCTTCTGGGCCTCTTTGCCATGCCGCAACTTGAGTAGCATGAAAACTGTTTTTGCCGTCAAAGTTGGAGTCGTTAATATCAATATTGTCACATGTGAAATGCACAAACCTGCCCGGTATCAAATTTCTTGGTATAACAGCATCAGTCTCAGGATCCATTGCTTCCAGAGTTTTCTTTTCCAAAGCAGTGTCCACCTGCAGGATATTATTGTAATGGGGGATATGTCCCGCATTGTGAAAAAGAGTACAGAGCTCTTTCGATCTTGTCGCTTGGTGCAGGGCACTCCCAAGCCCATTGTGTTTGGGGGTTAAGTTCTTGCCTCCAGAGACGTAGACGAGATCCTGGCCAATGCTAAGAATTCGTGTTTGAATTCTGGCATCCTTTTCACTGGGGTCTACATCTCCGACCTCCTGATCTTCTTCTAGCAAAGTGGTGCCACCAAACATCAATCTCAGAAACATGAATAGGGATTCAGGAACTGATGATATCACCTTATCCTCACTGACACCCGGACCCAAGCCTTTGCAAACAGGGTGTGACAGTATGTCAGATCGGAGTTTCAGAGCAACGTGGATTAATTTAAGAAATTCGTCAGTGGCCCTGTACTTGGGGCTCTGCATGGATACATATTTTTAAATGATAATTTTACATTTTAGACTATTACACATTAAAAAAAATGATGATGTATGTCGTAATACCGTTGGGCGCTAACGTTGCATTTGATCCGTCGGCCATATTTGTTTCGTCCGTTGTCAAGGGCAACTTAGGCAAAATTTAGCTCGGCATATTCATGAAATCAATTAAGCATACCATAAACGTCAAACAAATGCTATATGCCATAAGCTAAAGAAAAATGCCTTAGGATGTCTGCTTTCTATAAAATGGCACCAGTCTATTAAGATGTAAACTACATGTACAAGTACTGCTCTAATAGGCCGACCCATTGCTAGCGTGAAATGTCAGTCAAAGTTAGCGCGCGTTCGCCTCTCTATCAATCAAAACGCTGTAGACCATGTGCTTATGGTTTCCAAGCGGAAGGTTTGGCAAACTAACCGATATTAATTTTAGGCTTGCGGCGCATGAAAAAACGTGGATGTTACCATTATTTTAGCCAATTTCGGCGGTTTTGGAGATGCCTGGAAATCGCTGTTGTTATGGGGAGTGTAAATCAGATTCCTGATACCCCAATAAATATCCAGGTGTAGAGGTTTCTCCGTCCCCGAATCCGTTATCACTACTGGAATACATGAAAGAATGGATACTGTGAAAAGCGTGCGGTCGGCCACATGTTAACTGAACCCTGAGATAATCACATCAATGCGTATGCTCGAACTTAAAACTTCCATTTTTCCGCGTTCCACCATAGTATTCACAGACTGATTCGAACGCTTGTACTTACATGTGGTCTGCTGAATTGGATCGTAGATCTGTAAGTTGTGTGTGAAGCAGTTGTGCTAAATCGGATCGTAGATCTGTCAGTTGTGTGTGTGAGGCATTCGTGTGTACGCTGACCCCGTATGGCTGTGTGAGACTGAGTGAGAGACGCCTCATTGATGTAAACACTCACTAGCAGAAGTTCTGAGGTGGAAAAAAGAGCCGTTCAGAAAAGTGTACTGATGACTGCCTGCACGATAATTACTTTTAGAGACTCAGTAGCGGGATATGCCCACATTAAGAGCGCATAAAAATGTGTGGTCGTGCAAAATGTCAAAGCTCTACCGTTTAAAGTTTATGAAAAATCACAACTTGATTTGGCGAAAATGAGACGATTTGCGCATTTCATAAAATGCTAAGTTTAGGGTCGCATAACTGCAGAAAGACCGACTTGCTGTACTGATTAAACCCAATACCTAGTTTGTACTGATTATTTTACACCTCCAATAATGGTATACTTTAGAAGATGACACCGTCCTAAAAATGGTTAAAAACAACGTCGAATAGCGCGCTTTACTATGCTAGCATCTCCAATACCGCCGAAATTGCTTAAAGAAGGGGTTGTTTGCTGTACGTCCGCTTGGCGCTCAGAAGCACATGGTTTTACAGCGTTTTGATTGGTCGAGAGGCGAACGTGCGCTCTGTTTGATTGACATTTCACGCCAGGAATGGGTCGGGCTATATGGCGTAGTCGTTGTAACCATTTGTTGGAGTAAAGTTACGTTTCCACAAGCACGAATCCGATACGAATACGATCCGAGCCTGATGCAATGATGCAATTTTCTTTTAAAATTTGCGACATTTCCGTACGAAGCCGGATGGGAATTCGTTTATGGCCTCGGACATATGGAAACACACAAACATGAAAAGGACGTGCACGATTTTTTCTGTTTCGGACCCGCTTCGGATTCTGATCGGTAACGGGTGGGATTGGAGTTTATTGGTAGCCGCCTTAAGTGTCATGCTTTTTATCGTGTCATACGCATATTTAGGGACCCATTGCGTACTCGAACGCAAAACTGAAAACACCGGCGCAACCCCCAATCCGTCCAGGCAACAGCAAGGATGTTCTTATTGTCGTTTGTTTCCATCTTCTATCCATGCTTGATAGGATCAGGAGCTTCTGTGTCATCTCCAGGCTTCCACTCCAATGTACTGCGCGGTGCTTTGCTCTTTGAGCACGTTTCAGAAGGACGTCTGGACAGGGTGGACACATGAGTGATTCCACTTCTCTCTTCTTGGCACACAAAAGAAAACGAACCATCCACAGAGAGCATTTTACAAATTTGATACGAAAATGGTGAGCTGTCCGCCATCTGGATGAACTGTGTCGATCCTGTCCAAAACGTACGCTGGGTCTTCTGAGATCATCACATGAAGTACCAACATCTTCATGTCATTCGTGCACAGATTCCATGGTGCTTTAACTATGACAAGTCTAACTATTCTCGTTACCTTCTTGCATATTACGCTGAAATCACAAACTTATCGTCAGACCATCCAGAGATTTACCTAGTCTTTAGAGATGGAGGCTGTTCTGTTTATCCAGCAGGCTGGAAACCATTTGGTTCGCATTCCTCCACCCTGAGATGGCTTTAGTTGACATCTCCCCAAAAACTGACTGGCGTTCCCGTCGACCAGACCATCGAGGTAGCTGTATGTGATGAAGCTCTATGCTTGTGCATAGTGCTCGCACAATAGGATTAGTACGGTACGGGTTTTGTTAACGGTTTGTTTGTGCCGAAAGTCCGTGGGGCCTGCTGCCCACGTGGAATATGTAAGACATGGTTAGCACGGTTTTTTTTAGTGAGTTCTGTTTAGTGAGTTCTAGGCGGAAGCTGTGACTGTCAGAGGTCTAGTTTGGTTATTGCGGGCTGTCTTGTCGTATGGAACGGTTGTGTTCGAGTTACCTAGCCCGCATTCCCTGACTCTGAAGCCTAGATTTCAGGTATGTTTCTATAAACGTAGTATTGATAGTTGTTTAGTTACAGACAGTATGCGTGGTAAGATTAATGTGGTTGTATAAAGGTGTTCCGGTTTGGTTTAGAATTCGGTGAAGTAACCGGTGTTTTTGTATACAGTTGTTTACCGAGTTAGATGACTAAAGGAATATGAAGTGTGTATGTCTAAGCCGCTATGACGATAGTACGTGGTTGGGTAAGCATAGTCTTTTCCAGGGTATAGAGTAATGTATAGCAAGAGTGTCAGTTAGGCTATAGTCTGTTTCAAGATAGTGACTGATATATGGGGGTGATACGAAGATAGTTTATGAAGCACGTGTGTGTGTGTGTGTGAATGAACGTGTGAGTTATTTGTATCAGCCAGGTTACGTGACGTTTCTCATTGATCCAATATGTTGTGTGTTTAGCAAGTGTTACGTTGGGACTTTTGTTATCTATTTAGAGTTCTTGTAACGAGAGTGGAAGACGGACGCCGAGACGTCGAGTCGCAGGAGTGGACCTACGTGAGGTCATCCCTCCAGCTCTTCTGAGTGATTCTGACTGGGACCAAGACACCCAAGTCCAAGCGAGAACTGAGTGTACCGTACGAGAACGAGGACGTCCGTGCCCAAAGAGACAGGACGGCAATACGCGTACGACGAAGACGTGAGAAGGACCAACGTAACCAGGCAACAACATCAAACAGGTTGGAGACATTGAGAGACTAAAACCTAGCCTGGCAAAGATACTGTGATTTGAGTGTGTGATAGAGAGCCTTGTATATATAGTTTGATAGTCTTTAAAGCGTTTTCTTTTATAGTGTATAAAGGTTACTTTAGAAAGGGAGCCCGTGTGTTGTGTTTTACCGCATGAATGCGCCCGTCTGAGTCAGTGGCGGTGTATGCGTCTGTTGCGTGAGAGTCTGTGCGTACGACTGTGGGCAAGTCTGCGTGCGTTACACTGTAAATAAATGCACTACACGTGCGGTATAACCAAATTTAGCCTCATGGCAGGGGTAGTGGGCAGGTTATACATCAAACTGAATCCAGGTATGAATTTCTCATGAGACTAATGGACATGATCTATTTGAACAAGAATTAATGTGCCTACCCAGACCCAAACCACGCACAATCAAGAATTAAAAGGCAATTGGAAGGCAATGCACCAATCAGTGGGGAGCCTCATTTATGTGTGCCAACAGCGTTGTTGCTTTTCTTAGACGACCATCGGAAGCAGGAAGGGCCCAAGGAAGTGGACCGAAGGGAATGACAAAGTATACAAATATCTCAATTTCACATTTCTCCCCCGCCCCATGATATTCATCTGCCTTTAATAGCGGCCTGTCAGCTTCCAAAATGACAGACATTCCTTCAGTGCAAATGGTTATTTTCTTTTTCAGCACAGCTCCAAGGGTCTGCAATGATGAGATATCCATTGGTTTCCTAAAACTGTTTTGCTAGAGGGCTTGACTCCAGGCGCTATTTCTTTAAAGCTTCATATGCACTTTCTCCGACTCTAAAGCATTTTAGATATCCTCAACAACATAAGCTGGTGCAGCAGTGCCTGTTGAAATGCTGACAAGGACTACTTTACCCTCACATGGATTCAACCAGTTCGATAAGCTTTCATCTGTTGTAGAGACAACTTGTATATCTTTTGAATGTTCGACTCCTGTAGGTCACGCCCATTCTGCCTCATCTAGATCACGTCCCTCAGTTTCACGAACAATTCCCATCTGAAATCAGCTGTGAGGTACAACCTAGCCACTGCCCCTGCCCTGAGGCTAAATTGTGTTGTACATACTGCAGTCGGTGTCATATTCAGTCATGGAGAAGTGGAATCACACCAGCTTTCATCCTGTCGAGATGGCCCTCAGAACATGCCCACTGAGCCAACTACCACGCATCACTTTGAAACAGAGGCCTGGAAAATGACCCAGAAGCTCCGGATCCATCGAGCATGGATGGGAAATGTAAACAAAAGACAAGAACGTCCAGGCTGTTGACTGGATGCATGACATAGCAGCATCTGAAGCCATTGTTAAGCCTTTATCGTGCATGCGTGTCACATTATGGACAATACCAGGGCGCATCTTTGTAATGAATGATCTGAGATGTACAGACACGTGCAGCTTCAGAACTGTGAGAATCAAAGCTCAATGGAAGAACGTGATAACAGCCGCAGATGACGATAAAGACGATGACGATGATGAATCTAACTTTGATTGTTAATTCACTTGCTGCAAACTTTCAGTGGTGGTACAGTCTTCAAGCACTTCTGTTATTGCTGGTGTAAAAACGACTTGAAGGTGCTTTGGCAGAGGAACGTTTTAAAATTGGAGTGGGAAGAAACAAGATGAGGATTTCATCCCAAAGTCTACCGTATTGTTTGGAGCTCAGATGCGTTTATCTTTTAGGAACATTCAGAGTTGTTCATATTTTTAGGCTTATTATGCTGATCCATTTCCCTTCTCTCTACGCCAACATCTGATCAACACACACGTCGGCGCACACAAATAAAGACGGACACACGGCGCTTCCATTAGTACGCTCTGTGGGCTCGTGTAGCGACAGGAATCCATCTCCTTCTACTCTAACCCACCCTCTGATCCACAAACACTGGCACACATAAATAAAGACGGACACACGGCGATTCTGGTAATTTCTGTGGTTTGGCCTAGCAAAACTATTCTGAAGAAGAATAATAGCACGAGCAGCTAAATGACTTCACTTCAAGATTCACTTCATGGCATTAGTCCCATGACGCCATGTTCATAGTGACGACTCGATGTTATACGTCACTCATCGCAGTACTAACATTTGACGTATCATAAGATCAACTTTGCAATTTTCTTGCTGATTTTCAAGCCTAGTGCTTACAGGTCACAATTTGACCTAATCCTACCACAGGGCCGGGACAAATAGCATGCTTATGCAAACACTGTTTATGAAAAATCATGTGGGTATTAATAAGAAGATAGCTTTTTTCGTAAAAGAAAAATTAAAGTTATGTGAGTTGTTTTACAAATGACTCCGAAAAATTGCTGCAGAAATTTGTCTGATTTTCACACCTAGGGCATACAATTGACCTAATCGTACCCGACAGCCGAGACAAACTGTAGGCTTATGTAAATACCGTATATGAAAAATCATGCGATTATTAATGAGAAGATTGCTTTTTTCGTAAAAATGATTCAATTGTTTTAAGATTAACCCATATAATTCGTGAAATTAATCCGGTTTTGTGAAACGGCCATTTTCTCGCAAATGAGCATCTTAATAAAAAAAATCGAAAAAAAAGGTCTCGAGATAATTCTTTTAGGGACAATATCCTAAAATTTCAAGCTTGTCCGTCCTCAAACGCGGGCTCTAGTTGCTGTCTCACACACACACACACACACACACACACACACACACACACACACACACACACACACACACACACACACACACACACACACACACACACACATACCATACCACAACCACACACACACACACACACACACACACACACACACACACACACACACACACACACACACACACACACACACACATACGGCGCTTTGGCTCAGAAACGACATTCCCTAGCAAGGTTTGCGTAGCCTGACGTGACGTCATTTTTATCTTGTTACTTCTTTGCCAGAATTTCTGCTCCGCACGCCAAAAACGTCATGTGCATGCTCCGGAATGCGCTTTGGCCAGTCCCATTTCAAAGTCTACCGTATTTTCAATACGGTAGACAAAAAGAGACTCATTTTGTTTCTAAAAAAACAAAAACCTCAGGGTTATTTCGTTCGTTTTATCTGTTTTATTAAATTTGGCCAGAACATTTAAAGAGAGATTTAAACCTTAATCTTTGTAAGTTTTAAATGACTTTTATTGCTTGTTAAATTTCTGATGCGTGCCAGTGTGAAGTAGATTATTTAGAGTTGCTAATTATCTCACACATATTTTGCACACTTAATTCCATGAACAGAATGTAATTTGAATTAATAAATAGTTAATACATGGTTGATACATAGTGTGTGCCAAGTATCTAATGGATGTACCTTGGAAGCAGGATGAGAGGTCATTTGATCAGAAACAAACAGAAGATGAACATTAAGTAAAATTTTAACTTATTATTCTTTGCAAACATTTTCTTTCAAATCTGCTCGAAAGTTCTCATTTAATGTGGTTTATAAAGAACACATTTGTAAAGGTAAAATTATAAGTTACAACTGTGCCAAATGTGGGCTCACATCTTGCTATAGTGTGCGAGAGGGTGCCAAATTTGCTGTAAAATGACAATTTTTTTTAAATTGACCTATTTGACCTTGACATTCACTCAAGGTCATCGAAAAATACTTGTGTTCGATCTTACTGCAGCCAACTACCCTTGTGCCAAGTATGAAGTTAATGTTAAGTACAGTTTTTAAGAATTTCATTTTTTTGTATATACTATAAATACATAGCTTAAAGACAAGAAGTGATGGACAACTTGACAAACATAAGTACATATGGACAGACAGACAAAAACACATGTTGTTCTACATAGATATACTGTGTTTCTACATATTAGACCCAAAAACATCAAATCAAAGCAAAAGGTTATATGTTCAGTGTTGAAAGTAATGCTAAATTTTGTGATGAGTTTCATCATGTTGGGGGGTGGGGCAGGTGACTGTTTTCACTGGTATGATATAAAACTAAACATAGACTTAAACATATTTTTAGATTCAGCAATACCTATGCATGTTGTTTCAATAATGCATATGCCCTAGAATCACTTTGATAAAAGATTATACAGGACTTAAAATCGGTGTCTGTACAGCGGAGGGTGCGGTTAAAGATCATGTGTTAACAGGCAATAAGCTACTGGATGCAGATGTCTCCAGTGAATTTTGTCTACCGTATTGAAAATACGGAAGACTTTCAGATGGAGCTGGTCGGAGCACGCTCCTTAGCATGCAAATGACGAACATTGGCGGGTACACATCAACCTCTGACAGTGAAGTAACACGATAAAAATTATGTCATGCCTAGCTACGCCGAACCAAGCTATTGAACGTACATTTGGCGGAAAACACTGTGTGCACGTGTGTGTGTGTGTGTGTGTGTGTGTGTGTGTGTGTGTGTGTGTGTGTGTGTGTGTGTGTGTGTGTGTGTGTGTGTGTGTGTGTGTATGTAGACACGAGTTTCTCCTGTGTCTGTGTACGTACTGCCATGGCCTAGCAAGCTGGGACGATGGCATCGAGGTCCTCGGGTCGTAGGTTTTATATCCGACGAACCAAGGGTTTAAAGGGTGGGGCCGGTACTGCGCACACTGCACTCCACCAAAAAGCTCCACCGCGCAGACTTTAGGAAACATCCACGGACCATGACACCGACCATTCCAAGTCCTGTAGCGACGGGCGAGGGGCGAAACGGCAGGTGAAAGGAGTCACTGGAACCCGCAGTCTCAAACCTGCGTGCAGGCGGTTCAGGATATTGGTCGCCTGATGTTGCCCTGGGGATGACAACGTCACTCGGCACACCCTGAACGACCAAGCAGCCTTCTCTAGGGATCGCACTGCTTGCTCCACACGGAGAGGGGCCTAGAAAAGGTGGCCTAACCAAAGCTCGTCCCCTTGCGGATCCACTCTCATTACGACCACGACCGGACTCAACGTAGCATACTGGAACATCCGAACCATGCGCGACACAGCAGACGGCATGCGGAGGTAAACATCGACATCGCCGCGCTCAGCAAAGTACGCCTTCCAGACGAAGGCAGCCTCCAAGAACTTGGCGCTGGCTACATCCTCTACTGGTCAGGCAGGCCTGCATCAGAAAGACGGCTCTCAGGCGTGGGCTTCATGGTCAAGACCTCCATTGCGACTAAGCTGGATAACCTACAAACGGGTCACTCAGACCGCATCATGTGCATGCGCTTCCCATTGAGACACCAGCAACACGTCACCCTTCTCAGTGTGTACTCCCCAACCCTCCTGGCAGAGCCTGCAGAAAAGGACAAGTTCTACACTGACCTGCGCAGCCTCCTACAGAGCACCCCTGCAGACGACAAAGTCATCATCCTTGGCGACTTCAACGCCAGAGTGGGCCAGGACTCTGTAGCCTGGAAAGGAGTCCTCGGCAAGCATGGCGTCGGGAACTGCAATGACAATGGCCGCCTACTGTTGGAGTTTTGTGCAGAGCAGCAACTGGTCATCACCAACACTACTTTTCAGCAAAAGGACAGTCGAAAGACCACCTGGATGCATCCTCGCTCCAAACACTGGCACCTTATCGACTATGTCCTAGTGCGTCAGAGGGACCGCAGCGACGTCCTCCTCACCAGAGTGATGCCCAGCGCAGAGTGCCACACTGACCACCGCCTTGTCCGCTGCAAACTCAGGCTCCACTTCAAGCCAAAACCAAAGAAATTCCCCCCCCCCCCCTCACCCTCCCCAAGAAAAAGCTTGATGTTGCCAGCCTTCAGCGTGACGATGTGAAAGCTGCCTTTCAGACAGATTTACAGCGCAGGCTCAAAGACACAGCTCACCCAACAGACTCCTCCCTCTGAAACACTCTGGGAACAACTGAAAACTGCTATTGCAAATTCTCTGCAGAAGTCTTGGGTTTCGCTAGAAAGAGGAACAAAGACTGGTTTGACGAAAACGATGTAGAGATCCATGAACTCCTGGCAACAAAAAAAAAAAAGAGCCGCCCATCAGGCCCACCTAGCTCAGCCTTCCTGCCCTGTGAAGAAGTCTGCATTCCGCCTCGTCTGCAGCAGTCTCCAGCACAAGCTCAGAGATCTCCAGAACGAGTGGTGGACCAGACTCGCACAGAGGACCCAGCTTTGCGCTGACAACGGTGACTACAGGGGCTTCTACGAAGCACTGAAAGCAGTGTATGGCCCCAGGCACCTGGTACAGAGTCCCATGCGAAGCGCTAATGGACAGGCATTGCTCACAGATAATACCGCCATCTTGAACCGCTGGTCGGAGTACTTTCAGAACCTCTTCAGCGCTGAGCGCACTGTTCAAGAACCAGTCATCCTCCAAATCCCACACCTCCCAGTAAAGGTTGAATTGGACGAACCGCCCACCGCTGAAGAGACACAACCATCTACCAGCTCAAGAGTGGCAAAGCAGCAGGCATTGATGGAATACCGCCAAAGATCTGAAATTATGGAGGCCCAGCACTGCACAACAAGCTCCATGACCTCTTTCTATTCTGCTGGGAGGAAGGAACACTACCAAAGGATCTCCGTGATGCAGTCGTTATCACCCTGTACAAGAACAAAGGCGAGAAGTCTGACTGCTCCAACTATCGTGGAATTACCCTGCTGTCCATTGCCGGGAAAATTATCGCAAGGCTGCTCCTGAATCGGCTGGTACCTGCCATCGCTGAAGACCACCTCCCAGAGGGCCAATGTGGCTTCAGAGCCAACAGGAGCTACACCGACATGGTCTTTGTGCGGAGACAGCTTCAGGAGAAGTGCTGCGAGCAGAACAAAGGGTTGTACGTAACGTTTGTCGACCTAACAAAAGCGTTCGACACTGTGAGCAGGCAAGGCATGTGGCAGATCCTGGAGCGACTTGGCTGTCCCCCAAAGTTCCTCAGCATGATCGTTCAGCTACACAAGGACCAGCAAGGCCAGGTCAGACTCAACAATGACCTCTCAGAACTATTTCCTATTCTCAACGGTGTAAAGCAGGGCTGCGTGCTGGCACCGACCCTCTTCACCATCTTTTTTAGCATGATGTTGAAGCAGGCGACAGTGGACCTCGACGATGACGACGCAGTGTACATCAGGTATCGTCTCGATGGCAGCCTGTTCAACGACTGCAGGCCCACACCAAAACCAAGGACCAACTCGTGAACTGCTTTTTGCTGATGACGCTGCCCTCGTTGCACACACAGAGAGAGCCCTGCAGCGCATCACGTCCTGCTTCGCAGACGCTGCCCAGCTCTTTGGACTCGAGGTCAGTCTGAAAAAGACAGAGGTCCTCCATCAGCCGGCACCCACGGTAGAGCATCGCCCTCCCCAGCTCACCATCGGCGAGTCTGAACTAAAGTCAGTACACCAGTTTACTTACCTTGGCTGCATCATCACGTCGGATGCCAAGCTGGACAAGGAGCTTGACAGCAGGCTGGCAAAAGCGAACTGCGCTTTCGGGCGACTATTCAAGCGGGTGTGGCACATTCAACAGCTGAAAACAGGCACCAAGATCAGCGCGTACAGAGATGTCGTCCTCG
Source organism: Semisulcospira habei (assembly GCA_036245525.1). Classification (NCBI taxonomy): domain Eukaryota; kingdom Metazoa; phylum Mollusca; class Gastropoda; family Semisulcospiridae; genus Semisulcospira; species Semisulcospira habei. The sequence goes on along the minus strand of BTPG01000005.1, from coordinate 51,828,293 downwards.
CCACCCTGCTGTATGGTTCCGAGTCTTGGGTCCTCTACTGCAGCCAACTACGACTCCTCGAACGCTTCCACCAGCGCTGCCTGCTGACCATCCTGGACATTCACTGGAGTGACTATGTCACCAACGTCGAGGTCCTTGAAAATGGCAAAAACTGTGAGCATCGAGGCTTTGCTGCTGCGGACGCAGCTCCGCTGGGCGGGGCATGTCTCCAGGATGGAGGATCATCGCCTACCCAAGATCACCGTGTTCGGCGAGCTTGCCACTGGACACCGAGACAGAGGGGCACCAAAGAAGAGATACAAAGACGGTCTCAAGAAGTCACTTAGTGCCTGCCAAATCGACCACCGCCAGTGGTCTTCGCTTGCTGCGGACCGTGACACCTGGCGCTCCACCATTTACCAGGCAGCCGTCTCCTTTGAGGACTCTCGCAGAGCTAGCCTTAATTAGTTAGTTATTTGGGTTTAACGCCGAGCAGGCGACTAAGGCCATCTCACGGCGGAGAGCTAGCCTTAAGGACAAGCGGCTCAGGAGAAAAAACAGAGATGCCGCAACTCAGAACCCTGGTCAGATCTTCCCCTGCAGCCACTGCGGCCGAACCTGCTTGTTCCAGATTGGCCTCCGCAGCCAGGAGCACCCCTGCAGACGTCGTGGGCAACCCTTATAAAATCTTCGTTCGCGAAGTCAAGCCAAGAGAGACAGGTCTGAAAAATTAGGAAATGCTTCCTTCAAGATGTATCTCGGAGTTCTTTTCCGCATTTTTAGATTGGATTACTCATTAAAAAGAAAAATTGCCTTTATACAAAGTCGGTTGACCCACATTCGAGTCCGTAATTTGTGTTATATTCATTTGAAATTTTGAATTGGATGAGTTTGTTAACCAGCTAGATATCTATTCAATTTTTTTTAAATTAATTGCAGAAAAAAATGTCCACAAGAAGAATTCTCCATTTCAGACAGTAACGGTGACGTAAAAGCGCTAGCCACATTATGCATTGTCGCTGTAGTTATACATTGTTGCTGAACTGACTCAAAGCACCAGACACTCATTGTTATACATGAATTGAGACAAAGAAAAGCTCTCTCTCTCTCTCTCTCTCTCTCTCTCTCTCTCTCTCTCTCTCTCTCTCTCTCTCTCTCTCTCTCTCTCTCTCTCTCTCTCTCTCTCTCTCTCTCTCTGACAGTTTGATTTAGGAAGACCACTTATAGAAAGTCGGTAGACCCACATCTGAGTCTGTAATTTTCGTTCTATTCACTTGGAATTCTGGATAGCTAACTTTGAAATAGACATTGGATGAGTTGGTAATCCAGCGTTGTCAGTACCTCTTAATCTTTCTGAATAATAATTAATTCATTTTTGCAAGTTTTGGATCCAGTATATACTCCCATCAAACAGTCAGCCCTGGCAGAGGCTGTGTAGAAGAAAACAGTCAGCCCTGGAAGAGGTCTTCCGGATGAGTGACGTGAAACATTAAATGCGTCACTGTGCACACAGCGTAGTGAGACTAGCGATGCCATGACGTCAAGTTTATAGTGACGTCATTTTGCTGCTGGTGCTATTATTCTTCAGAATTCCTGTCGGTAAACAAACCCACATAGCGTACTAATGGCGGGAAGCGCCGTGTGTCCAGTTTTATTTGTGTGCGCACACATGTGTGTTGATCAGAGGTTGGCTTAGAGAACAGGGAAATGGATCAGAAGGATAAGCTTACAAACATGAACAATTCTGAATGTTCCTAAAAGAAAAACGCATGTGAGCTCCAAACAATATGGTAAACTTTGGGATGAAATTTTCATCTTGTTTTACCTGTTGGGACATGGGCATACCAACACTCTGTATGAGAATTTGCCCACCAAAATGGTACCGGTTTCGACTTTGGCTAACGGACTATTTAATAAGACGAGAAATGGCACGGTTATTTCGAAGCCGCGAACAAAGTAGGCTATAGGGAGGGAACTGACCCTCGCGCAAGAAGAATGACGTAATTTCACAGAGGAAATCTGGGCTGTGTTCAGAAAAGTAGGAGATCAAAAGACGCTTTTATCTAACCTTTAGCAACGCATGAATTATATCACTTCATTCTACACGCATTCTATATCTATCTATCTATCTATCTATCTATCTATCTATCTATCTATCCATCTATCCATCTATCTATCTATCTATCTATCTATCTATCTATATAACGTATAGTCCACAAGCTAGGAAGGTCTACCGTGCACCCCCCCCCCCCCCCCCCAGTACTCAATAAGATGGGTTTCAAAGTGTTCCTTAGTATGTCCTGAGATGTGTAAGCCATGTTCCCCGAAAATCCTTAGGAACACACCAGAGATATAGCCGATGGCGCAAGGGTACCCCCATTCATGCTCTTCACAGGTGCTAAAATGAGGTTGAGAAACATTTTCCTCTAAATAAATCGGAATTTATTCCAGAAGCCCAAATCAGGCAATATTATGTCAAGGCACACCTTCTGCATCCTCTGCAAAAAACAGAATGAAAAAATATTGAATCTCTGGCTCACAGTAAAGGTATTTGTGCACCCAGTAAACGACCACTTCCGCGAAATCGCAAAAAAAGACAAAAATAATGTGTCAGATGTCTTCAGACATTTTCTATAGCACTGACAGTCCATTTTCAGGTTTACATCATTAAAACAGGATGTCACAATTATTATAAACTTAACTAGGTGATGCTGTGATCACTGTGAGTGCCACAGTGGTTGATTTTGTATCCCTACCCCCCAAGTTGTAAAAATACACAAAATTAATTAGAAAAAAAAATTGCTTAAGTTATTCCATTTTATTTTGACCTCTCTTTACCTATTAAGTTTTAATAATGTGAGCATAAAGTGCAAGAAAATAAGGAAAGTCGGCATCCTTTATGGTACATTCGTGGTGAATGATAACTTTTTCCCATTTAAAATTGCCGAATTGGGAAACGTACGTTGTTTCCGGTGCCCTCAGAAATTTTGTATACAACCGATAGGTCTTTGTTAGGTTTTATTGGTTAGGATAGAGTACCACAGTTACTCCCAACCTGATTTTGTGATGCTATGATGCATTTAGGGGCCACAGTGGCTGAATCTGCTGCCCTACCCCCATTTTACCAGTACGCAAAGTAACGCAAAATAATCATAAAAATTGCTTATGTCATACTCCTCTGTTTAAATATTTTTTTGTTGCCAGTTTTTTTTTTAAAGTATGCATATTGAGCATACAAAGTTGTGATCATTTCATTAATTTCAATGTAACCCACCAATTTAATTGTAACTATTTTTAACTGGCTGGTCTTTTAGGTGATATTTTACCTAGCGTAAGGCGGGTCTAGTAAGGTCTCCCCTTTTCCTTTGATTTATTTTCATCTAGAAATGTGTAAATATGAATGCGTAATAAAGTTTCATGGTTCCTAATAGCCAAAACAATGTTATCAAAAATACTTAGTTTCCACATGTCGACCACGAGATCTCCACTTCCACCTTCTGCAACGTTCAATTTTTTATGGCCGTCTTTAAATCTTATATTGTTCTGACTGCCAATAAGTGAGCTGTCAAGAGCTAGGCAGCATGTTTTCATAGTTTGGTGTATAGGGGCGTGTCTTCTGGTCAGAACTGCCAGCAGACCGCTTCTCTGTGTATGGACATGTTTGGAGAATGTGCTAAGGAGACTGATTTTCTACGCCAAATTCGCATAGGGCTGTTTCCGCATGACCCATTCTCACGAGGTGAGTCCAGCAGGGTCCTTACGGTCTGTGAACATTTGTGAAAGTTGTTAAAAAATGACAAGACTTTTTCATGGCCCTGGAAAGTCTGTCAATTTCAGTCCTTTTCCTTAAAGTCTGTGAAAGTTTGTAAAAAATTACAACGTGCTGGCAGACTTTTGTCTACTTCTTTTTTTTTTTCTCCCCCAATTTGTGACTATTTCATTGCAAACGATCATGCTGACGCTTGTTGCAAGTGATCTATATTTAGCTCTGATAATAAAGTGACTGCATGGCCTTTCTGCCGAACATTCTGATTGGTTGTTTATGCTTCTACCGAAGTCCGCCATTCGCTAAGCGTTCTTTTATTTGCATTAGGCACGGAAGCTTTAAATAATTGCTGATACAGAGTGATCTGATTAAAGTGTGTAAACCTTCAGGCTTCATTTTGGGTTTGTGAAACGTTCCTGCTTTTCTGTATGGACCCAGTCCAGACTAATCAGTGCGTAGATGAAAGATGGTGGCCTGGCTCTCCCTGTTCAGCTTGTTGATGTCATCTGCCCACGGGCTGCAGCCGCCATTCTGCTTGCCAATCACTTTGTTGTTGTAGTGTCTCCATTCCCAGCTAGTCCAGAATGCACTGGAATCCACTGCAGCACTATTTTGTGGACAGGGCATCCAGTCTATCTTGAAGCTTCCTGGTGAGATCAGTGGATCAAGCTGCTGCCTTTCCCTAGCTAGTGCTCTGCTGCTGTGTTGAGCACCTGCAGATCTGTACGATAGTTGGAGCTGCTGCCACCAGCTGGTAAGGCGAGGGAGGTAGTAGTGCGGTCTGCACAACAGATGTACACGCCACTTCCTTCATTCCGCACGGCATCTTGTGTGGTATCACAGCTGCTGTGAGGGTAGCGCTTGTGCACAACCTCCAGCAAGATGGCTTTGTGCAGTGCCGCGACCTTTGACAAAGAGTCCTGGAACATTGTTTATGTTGTCTTGAAGGCTCTTTCGAGATGTCCAGGTATCTGAAGGGAGCTGTTCACACATCTTTGGGCTTGGTTCCAGGACGTCAGTGTTAGCCCTTTGCAGGACCTTCAGTTGGCGGTTCAGATTTGGGCGGTTCAGATTTGGACATTTCTGACGGTTCTTGGTCTGCTCCTGTAGTCTCCCATGCTGTCGGTGTTTAGTAAGTTTCTTCATCGTGTGTGCTGTTCTGCATTCCAGTGGCTCCAATGTCCTCTATTTCCTAAATTGGGGTGCTCCAGATGGCTCTAAGAATGTCACTGCATCATGAGAATGACCCATGTTCTGCATCTCGTCAAGCCTGGCTTTTTGGGTTTTGCAGGCAGTGTTTCATGTTGTCGATATATCTTGGTACCGCACAACTGGTCTGACCGAGCAGGTGTTTACTTGTGCCAGGATGCTGTAATTTGCGCCAATGTGGTCCCCACCAGTTTCTTCATCAGAGACTTTTAAAAAATTTTGCAGCTCTAGCTTCCATGGATTCAATGTGAGGCCTCCACGTGAATCCAGTAATTTATTTGTTGCCAGTAAAGTTGGCCTGTCTGTCTTTGGTACTCGAAGGTCTCCAGTTTTGAGGTGACCTCTTCCGTCTGATTGAAAGAGATGGTCTAGCTCAGTTTGAGTGGCCTCTTTCAGTCCAGCTGCTGACTCTATTGGCAGCATCCTGGATTCTGGAGGATGCTATTTCTTTATGTTCTGCTGCGCTCCACACTGCAAAGTCATCCGCAAGGAGGATGTTCGAGACGAACCTTTGTACTGTTGTACTGATGTCATTAATGTAGACCAAAAACAGCATCAGACACAACATCTCCTTGAGGTACACCTTCCCCGAGTTTGACAAGAGTGCTGAATGTGCAGACGATAGAAGCTTCAGCGGCAGCCCCTGTTAAGCATGCCTTAAATAAAAAGAATTACAATTAAATTGATGGGTCACATTGAAATTAATGAAATGATCACAAATGTTTATGCTCAATATGCATATTTTGTTAAGAAAACTGGCAACAAACATATTTAATCAGAGGAGCAATTGTTATGATCATTTTTCGTTCCTTTGCGTACAGGTAAAATGGGGGTAGGGCAGCAGATTCAGCCACTGTGGCCCCTAAATGCATCACAGCATCATAAAATCAGGTTGGGAGTAACTGTGGAACTCTTTCCTAAACAATAAAACCTAAAAAAGACCTATCAGTTGTATACAAAATTTCTGAGGGCATCAGAAACAACGTACGTTTCCCAATTCGGCAATTTTAAATGGGAAAAAGCTATCATTCACCATGAACATACCGTAAACGACGACGACTTTCCTTATTTTCTTGCACTTTATGCTCACATTATTGAAACTTAATAGGTAAAGAGAGGTCAAAATAAAATGGAATAACTTAAGCAATTTTTTCTAATTAATTTTGTGTATTTTTACAACTTGGCGTAGGGATACAAAATCAACCACTGTGGCACTCACAGTGATCACAGCATCACCTAGTCAAGTTTATAATAATTGTGACATCCTGTTTTAATGATGTAAACCAGAAAATGGACTGTCAGTGCTATAGAAAATGTCTGAAGGCATCTGACACATTATTTTTGTCTTTTTTTGCGATTTCGCGGGAAATGGCCGTTTACTGGGTACACAAATACCTTCACTGTGAGCCAGAGATTCAATATTTTTTCATTCTGTTTTTTGCAGAGGATGCAGAAGGTGTGCCTTGACATAATATTGCCTGATTTGGGTTTCTGGAATGAATTCTGATTTATTTAGAGGAAAATGTTTCTCAACCTCATTTTAGCACCTGCGAAGAGCGTGAATGGGGGGACCCTTGCGCCATCGGCTATATCTCTGGTGTGTTCCTAAGGATTTTCGGGGAACATGGCTTAAACATCTCAGGACATACTAAGGAACACTTTGAAACCCATCTTATTGAGTACTGGGGGGGGGGGGGGGGGGGTGCACGGTAGACCTTCCTAGCTTATGGACTAGTAGTCTTGCCGACCGTTGGGGCACCACTGATGACTTGGCAACCAGCTCTCTCCATTCCTCAATTTGCATGTGGTGTGTCTTGGGCAAAAGAACCTGGCGGAGCCCATCCCTCTCCAGGCTGTTAACCACAACCAAAACTCCACATAACTTGCGGCTCGCCTTGGTCCTGGACACGTGGCCGGTGAGACCCTCATGGGACTCCTTCGCCCTGCGTGGTGACTTCATCAAGGAAGTTCATACACCCAATCAGGTACCGTGTCAGCACCCTAGCCTTTGGTTATCCAAAACCTAACCTGCAAGGCAGCAGGGGACTCGTGGAGGGCGGGGTCGTCTATGCCCCGTGCAGATGTGAACATCTGCCCACTGCCCCTAATAGAATAGAATAGATAGATAGATAGATAGATAGATAGATAGATAGATAGATAGATAGATAGATAGATAGATAGATAGATAGATAGATAGATATAGATAGATAGATAGATAGATAGATAGATAGATAGATAGATAGATAGATAGATAGAATAGAATAGAATAGATAGATAGATAGATAGATAGATAGATAGATAGATAGATAGATAGAATAGATAGATAGAATAGATAGATAGATAGATAGATAGATAGAATAGATAGATAGAATAGATAGAATAGATAGATAGAATAGATAGATAGATAGAATGGGCCGATCTTGGACTATTTCCACTGAGCAGAAAATCAGTAAACCGGCGTGGAGTGAGGTGGTTACTTTGTCCTCATATGGCTAACTCTCAATAGGTGCCCGGACGACCCTCTACTCACATAACAGACCATAACTACTTGATATGACCGATATCTAACAGACAAATGTGTAATATCGATGTAAAAATGTCTGATAAGAAAAATAAAAGTGTTTTGCATACCTAAATGGATTATGAACAATCTTGTGGCGGAATTGGGTGTAAAATGGCCCTGGAAAACGCATTTCCCTTGGGTAGGTCACTTCTCAGTACAACTGTCAGCATACAGCTCACTTCTGATATCCTAAACGTGAGCGAGAATCATAAACAAGATGAGGATTTCATCCCAAAGTCTACCTTATTGTTTGGAGCTCAGATGCGTTTATCTTTTAGGAACATTCAGATTTGTTCATATTTTTAGGTTTATTATACTGATCCATTTCCCTCCTCTCCAAGCCAACCTCTGATCAACACACAAGTCGGCGCACACAAATAAAGAGGGACACACGGCGCTTCCCGCTATTAGTACGCTCTGTGGGCTCGTGTAGCGACAGGAATCCATGTCCTTCTACTTTAACCCAGACTCTGATCCACACACACTGGCACACAGACATAAAGACGGACACACGGCGACTCCCGCCATTCGTAAGCTCTGTGGTCTGGCGCAGCATAGCTATTTTGAATAAAAGGATCTAGTCCATAAGCTAGTAGGGTCTACCGTGCACCCCCCCCCCCCCACCCCCACCCCCACCCCAGTACTCAATAAGATGGGTTTAAATATGTACCTTAGTATGTCCTGAGATGTTTAAGCCATGTTCCCCGAAAATTCTTGTGAACACACCAGAGATATAGCCGATGGCGCACGGGTACCCCCATTCACGCTCTTCGCGGATGCTAAAATGAGGTTCAGAAACATTTTCCTTTAAATAAATCAGAATTAATTCCAGAAGCCCAAATCAGACAAAATTATGTTAAGGCCACACCTTCTGCGTCCTCTGCAAACACAGAATGAAAATATATTGAATCTATGGCTCACAGTGAAGGTATTTGTGCACCCAGTAAACGGCCATTTCCACGAAATTGCAAAAAAAGACAAAAATAATGTGTCAGATGCCATCAGACATTTTCTGTAGCACTGGAAGTCCATTTTCAGGCTTACATCATTAAAATAGGATGTCACAATTATTATCAACTTGACTAGGTGATTCTATGATCACTGTGAGTGCCACAGTGGTTGATTTTGTATCCCTACCCCTAAGTTGTAAAAAAAAAACCAACAAAATTAATTAGAAAAAAATACTAAAATTATTCCATTTCATTTTGACCTCTCTTTATCTATTAAGATTCAATAATGTGAGCATGATGTGCAAAAAAATAAGGAAAGTCGGTATTCTTTACGGTAAATTTGTGGTGAATGATAACTTTTTCCCATTTAAAATTGCCGATATGTTGTTTCCGATGCCCTCAGAAATTATGTATACAACTGATAGGTCTTTTATTTTAGGTTTTATTGGTTATGATGGAGTACCACAGTTACTCCCAACCTGATTTTATGATGCTGTGATGCATTTAGGGACCACAGTGGCTAATTCTGCCGCCCTACCCCCATTTTACCAGTACACAAAGAAACACAAAATGATCATAACAATTGCTTATGTCATACTCCTCTGTTTAAATATTTTTGTTGCCAGTTTTCATAACAAAGTATGCAATTGAGCATAAAAATTGTGATCATTTCATTAATTTCAATTTGTCCCATCAATTTAATTGTAACTATTTTTAAGTGGCTGGTCTTTTAGGTGATATTTTACCTAGCGTAAGGCGGGTCTAGTATGGTCTCCCCTTTTCTTTTTATTTATTTTCTTCTAAAAATGTATAACTATGAATATGCTTAATAAAGTTTCATGGTTCCTAACAGCCTAAACAATGTTATCAAAATACTTAGTTTCCACATATCCACCATGAGATCATTACGTCCACCCCCATTTTTGCCTTCTTCTTCTGCAACGTTCAATTCCTTAAACTGGCTGCCAATGAGTGAGCTGTCAAGGGGTCGGCAGCAGGTTTTCAGAGTTTTGTGTACAGTGGCGTGTCTTATGGTCAGAACTGCCAGCGGACCGCTTCTCTGCATGGACAGGTCTGGAGAATGTGCTAAGGAGACTGATTTTCTACGCCACATTCGCATAGGGCTGTTTCCGCATGACCCAGTCTCAAGAGGCGAGTCCAGAGTGATCAGTGCGTAGATGAAAGATGGTGGCCTGGCTCTCCCTGTTTAGCTTGTTGATGTCGTCTGCCCACGGGCTACAGCCGCCATTTTGCTGTTGCCAATCACTTTGTTGCTGTAGTGTCTTGGTGTCTTTACAGGAGGTTGTGGTCTTGAGGTAGTCTGGCGCCTGCATTGGCCAGGCTGTCAGCCTCTCCATTCCCAGCTACTCCAAAATGCACTGGAATCCACTGAAGCACTATTTTGTGGACTTGACATCTAGTCTATCTTCTGGTGAGGAGATCAGTGGATCAAGCTGCTGCCTTACCCTAGCTAGTGCTCTGCTGCTGTGTTGAGCACCTGCAGATCTGTACGATAGCTGGTAAGGAGAGGGAGGTAGTAGTGCGTTCTGCACAACAGATGCACACGCCACTTCCTTCATTCCGCATGGCGTCTTGTGCGGACCCGCCTGTGTAGATGTGAGCACAGCTGCTGTGAGGGTAGCGCTTGTGCATAATCTTCAGCAAGATGGCTTTGTGCAGTGCCGCGACCTATGGCAAAGAGTCCTGGAACATCGTTTATGTTATCTGAAAGGCTCTTTCGAGATGTCCAGGTATCTGAAGGGAGCTCTTCACACATCTTTGGGCTTGGTTCCAGGACGTCAGTTTTAGCCCTTTGCAGGACCTTCAGTTGGCGGTTCAGACTTGGTCGTTTCTGACGGTTCTTGGTCTGCGCCTGTAGTCACCAGTGCTGTCAGTGTTTAGTATGTCTCTTCATCGTGTGTGCTGTTCTGCGTTCCAGTGGCTCCAATGTCCTCCATTTCCCAAATTGGTGTGCTCCAGATGGCTCTAGTAATGTCACTGCATCATGCGATTGAACCATGTTCTACATCTTCTCAAGCCTGGCTTTTTTTTGGTTTTCATGTTGTCGGTGTATCTTGGTACCGCACTACTGGTCTGACCGAGCTGATGTTTGCTTGCGCAAGGATGCTGTAATTTGTGCCAATGTGGTCCCCACCAGTTTCTTCATCAGAGCCTTTTTTCGCAGCTCTAGCTTCCATGGTTTCGATGTGAGGCCTTCACGTGAATCCAGTAATTTATTTGTTGACAGTAAAGTTGGCCTGTCTGTCTTTAGTACTGAAAAGTCTCCAGTTTCAAGGTGACCTCTTCCATCTGAAAGATATGGTCTAGCTCAGTTTGAGTGGCTATCTTTCAGTCCAACTGCTGACTATTGGCAGCATCCTGGATTCTGCAGGATGCTATTTCTTTATGTTCTGCTGCACTCCACACTGCAACGTCATCCGCATGGATGATGTTCAAGACGAAACTTGGTACTTGGTAATTTATTTGTTGCCAGTAAAGTTGGCCTGTCTGTCTTTGGTACTGGAAAATCTCCAGTTTCAAGGTGACCTCTTCCATCTGATTGAAAGAGATGGTCTAGCTCATTTTGAGTGGCTAACTTTCAGTCCAGCTGCTTACTCTATTGGCAGCATCCTGGATTCCGCAGGATGCTATTTCTTTATGTTCTGCTGCACTCCACACTGCAAAGTCATCCGCATGGAGGATGTTCAAGACGAAACTTGGTACTTGGTAATTTATTTGTTGCCAGTAAAGTTGGCCTGTCTGTCTTTGGTACTGGAAAATCTCCAGTTTCAAGGTGACCTCTTCCATCTGATTGAAAGAGATGGTCTAGCTCATTTTGAGTCGCTAACTTTCAGTCCAGCTGCTTACTCTATTGGCAGCATCCTGGATTCTTACTTACTTACTTACGCCTGTCACCCCTACCCGGGTATAGGCCGTCGACGAGAGACCTCCAGCAACTCCTGTCCTGTGCTTCTCCTTCGATTCTACTCCAGGTGGTTCCCAGTCTCTTGATGTCTGCTTGGAGGTCTCGACGCCAGGTGTTTCTCGGCCTACCTCTTTTCCTCTTTCCCTGGGGGTTCCATGACAATGCCTGCCTAGTGATACTGGAAGCTGGCTTTCTCAGACTGTGACCGATCCAACCCCATCTTCTTCGCCCAATTTCATTCTCTGCTGTTATCTGCTCTGTTCTCTCCCAGAGTCTGACGTTGCTGATCTTCTCTGGCCAGTGGATTTTCAAAATTCATTCTGGATTCTGCAGGATGCTATTTCTTTATGTTCTGCTGCACTCCACACTGCAAAGTCATCCGCATGGAAGATGTTCGAGACGAAACTTGACCTTGGTAATTTATTTGCTGCCAGTAAAGTTGGTCTGTCTGTCTTTCGGTACTGAAAGGTCTCTAGTTTCAAGATAACCTCTTCCATCTGATTAAAAGAGATGGTCTAGCTCAGTTTGAGTGGCTATCTTTCAGCGCAGCTGCTGACTATAGTCAGCATCCTGGATTCTGCAGGATGCTACTTCTTTATGTTTTGCTGCACTCCACACTGCAAAGTCATCCGCATGGAAGATGTTCGAGACGAAACTTGGTACTGCTGTACTAATGTCATTAATGTACACCAAGAACAGCATCAGACACGACATCTCGCTGAGGTACACCTTCCCCGAGTTTGACAAGACTGCTGAATGTGCCGGTATAAGCTTCAGCAACAGCCCCTGTTAAACACGCCTCAACTAAAAAGAATTACAATTAAATTGATGGGTCACATTGAAATTAATGAACTGATCACAACTTCATATGCTCAATATGCATACTTTGTTAAGAAAACTGACAACAACAATATTTAAACAGAGGAGTATGACATAAGCAATTGTTATGATCATTTTGCGTTCCTTTGAGTACTGGTAAAATGGGGGTAGGGCAGCAGATTTAGCCAATGTGGCCGCTAAATGCATCACAGCATCATAAAATCAGGTTGGGAGTAACTGTGGTACTCTATCCTAACCAATAAAACGTAAAAAAAAGACCTATCAGTTGTATACTGAATTTATGAGGGCATCGGAAACAACGTACGTTTCCCAATTCGGCAATTTTAAATGGGAAAAAGATATTATTCACCACGAAAGTGCCGTAAAGGATGCCGACTTTTTATTTTCTTGGACTTTATGCTCACATTATTGAAACATAATAGGTAAAGAGAGGTCAAAATGAAATGAATAACTTTAGAATTTTTTTTCAAATTAATTTTGTTTATTTTTACAACTTGGGGGTAGGGATACAAAATCAACCACTGTGGCACTCACAGTGATCACAACATCACCCAGTCAGGTTTATAATAATTGTAACATCCTGTTTTAATGATGTTAGCCTGAAGATGGACTGCCAGTACTATAGAAAATGTCTGAAGGCATCTGACACATATTTTTGTCTATAATTGCGATTTCGTGGAAATGGCCGTTTACTGGGTGCACAAATACCTTCACAGAGATTCAATATTTTTTCATTCTGTTTTTTTTTTTTTTGCAGAGGACGCAGAAACTTAACATAATATTGCCTGATTTGGGCTTCTGGAATAAATTCTGATTTATTTAGAGGAAAATGTTTCTCAACCTCATTTTAGTATCCGCGAAGAGCGTGAATGGGGGTACCCTTGCGCCATCGGCTATATCTCTTTTGTGTTCCTAAGGATTTTCGGGGAACATGGCTTAAACATCTCAGGACATACTAAGGTACACTTTGAAATTCATCTTATTGAGTACTGAAGGTGGGGGAGAGGGGGGGTGGGGGGTGTGCACGGTATACCCTGCTAGCTTATTCACAAATCAACTTTGCAATTTTCTTGCTGATCATTTTTCACACCTATGGCTTACAGGTCACAATTTTGACCTAATCCTACCCCAGGGCCGGGACAAATAGCAGGCTTTTGCAAACACTGTTTATGAAAAATCATGCGGGTATTAATGAGAAGATAGTTTATTTGGTAAAAGAAAAATTAAAGTTACGTTAGCTGTTTTACAAATGACTCTGAAAAAGTGGTGCAGAAAATTGTCTGATTTTCACACCTAGGGCATACAGGTCACAATTGACCTAATCGTACCAGACAGCCGAGACAAACTGTAGACTAATGTAAATACCGTATACGAAGAATCATGCGATTATTAATTTGAAAAATGTTGTTTTTTTCGTAAATAAGATTCAATTGTTTGAAGATTAACAAATATAATTCGTGAAATTAATCCCAAAAACGTGAAAATATATTTTTAAAAGAAATTAATTATCACTCAAAATGTTCTAGAGCTACAATGCTGTTTAACGAACTCATTCAATATCTCCCTTTTATCTAGCTATATGCAAAATATCTAGTAAAAATAAGACAAATTACTGACTTCAGTGTGGATCAACCGGTGTTTGTGAAACGGCCATTTTCTCGCCAATGAGCATCTTAATTAAAAAAAATTAATACAAAAGGTCTCGAGATAATTTTTTATGGACAATACCCTAAAATATTAAAGCTTGTCCGTCATCAATCGCGGACTCTAGTCGCTGTCTCACACACACACACACACACACACACACACACACACACACACACACACACACACACACACACACACACACACACACACACACACACACACACACACACACACACACACACGCACGCACGCACGCACGCACGCACGCACGCACGCACACACATACACACGTATACACACACAAACACACACACACACACACACACACACACATACTGCGCTTTGGCGCCTCCCCCCCCCCCCCCCCCCCCCACAAGTTCTCTAGCAAGGTTTGCGTAGCTAGACGTGACGTCATTTTTATCTTGTTACTTTTCTGCCAGAATTTCTGCTCCGCACGCCAAAACGTCATGTGCATGCTCCGGAATGCGCTCCGATCAGCCCCATTTCAAAATCTACAGTATTTTCAATACGGTAGACAACATGATGAGGATTTCATCCGTAAGTCACCGTATTGTTTGGAGCTCACATGCGTTTACCTTTTAGGAACATTCAGAGTTGTTCATATTTTTAGGCTTATTATGCTGATCCATTTCCCTCCTCTCTAAGCCAACTTTTGATCAACACACACGTCGGCGCACACAAATAAAGACAGACACACGGCGCTTCCCGCAATTAGTACGCTCTGTGGGCTCGAGTAGCGACACGAATCAGTCCATCTCCGTCTACTCTAACCCACCCTCTGATCCACACACACTGGCACACAAAATAAAGACGGGCACACGGCGATTCCCGCCATTCGTTAGCTCTGTGGTCTGGCGCAGCATAGCTATTTTGAAGAAGCCGAATGATAGCACGAGCAACTAAATGATGTCACTTCAAGCTTCACGTCATGGCATCATTAGTCCCACGACGCCGTGTTCATAGTGACGACTCGACTTTATACGTTACAGATCGCAGTACTAACATTTGACGTATCAGAGAATCAACTTTGCAATTTTCTTGATGATTTTCACGCCTAGGGCTTACAATTTGACCTAATCCTACCCCAGGGCCGGGACAAACAGCAGGCTTATGCAAACACTGTTTATGAAAAATCATGCGGGTATTAATGAGAAGATAGCTTTTTTCCGTAAAAGAAAAATTAAAGTTATGTTAGCTGTTTTACAAATGACTCCGAAACGTGGTGCACAAAACTGTTTGGTTTTCACACCTAGGGCATACAGGTCACATGACCTATTCGTACCCGACAGCCGAGTCAAACTGTTGGCTTATGTAAATACCGTATACGAAAAATCATGCGATTATTAATGAGAAGATTGTTAGGTTTTTTCGTAAACAAAATTCAATTGTTTTAAGATTAACCCATATAATGCCTGAAATTATTCCCCAAAACGTGAAAATATATTTTTTCCCAAAAATATCTAATTATCACTCAAAGTGTTCTAGTGGTACATTGCTGGTTAACAAACTCATTCAATATGTCCCTTTTTTATAGCCATACGCAAAATATCTAGTAAAAATAAGACAAATTACGGACTCCAGTGTGGATCAACCGGTTTTTGTGAAATGGTTATTTTCTCGCCAATGAGCATCTTAATCAAAACATCGAAAACAAGATGGGATGAACCATAACCCACAAAGTCCCTTCTATATGAGAGCTGTCCTCGCTGTCAATGGTCTCTACCTTTTGTCTTTGACCTGATTCTGATGTTGAATTATCTCCTATTGAAAAAGTCTCGCACATCTGCCAATGCGTCAGTGAGTTCTATAAGGGGCGCAGGACATACGCGTCATTGATTTGTCAAACGTCATTTGTCATGACGTAAGTTTGAGTTTTAACGTAATTTTATATTTTACGTGATTTGAGTTTCACGTTCGCTTCATAGGCTTGAGAAAATGGTGACAAACTAGAACTTCACGGTACAATTTCAGTCTTGCTATAATTTGTATGAAAGCAGGTTGACTTTACCTAGCTTCATGATATACTAAGTACATGGGTCATCTGCATGCTCTTCTGAAAGCGCGTCGATGTGTGTGCGTGTTAGTGCGTGCATGCGCGCGCGCTCCAAACATCTCCAAGAAGCATAGATCCTCATGCGCTTGGAGGGCGCATGAGGATCTATTCCTCCTAGAGATGCGTGCATGTGCGCGAAAGAGAGAATGACGTCATTTTTAGAGTATTATGTCAGTGTCTGCGTGTTGACGGAGTTGCTTCTTTTACATCACCGCCACTGTCTGACTTTCTCTAGAAGTAAAGGGTTTTTTTAGTGTTTTAATTCTCTCTTTCTCAGCTTTAAAAATAAATTACGGACTCAAATATGGGTCAACCGACTTCCTATAAACGGTTGTTTATGTCTTCAATGAGACATTCAATTACAATATGCTCGGAGGCTCTCTTAGCCACCCACTTTATAAAGTACTTCGACAAGTTTCAAGCTTGTATGTACAGAAATATCGGAGATTTTATTGTTTACATACATACGTACACACATACATACGCACATACATACATACATACGCACATACGGCGCTTCGGGCAAATGTACGTTCAGCAGCGAGGTTAGCGTAACTAGACATGACGTAATTTTTGTATCTTGCTACTTCAATTGTTAGAGGTTTAGCCTACCCGCCTTTGACACCATGGACATGCTATTAAATTCGCACCACCGCGATCCGTCATATAAAGTCCCTTCTATAAATAGAAGGGACTTTAAAACGGTAGACTTTGAAATGGGGCTGGGTCGGAGTGCATTCCGGAGCATGCACATGACGTTTATGGCGTGCGGCGAAGAAATTCTGCCAAAAAGAAGTAACAAGATAAAAATGACGTCACGTCTAGCTACGCAAACCTTCCTAGAGAAACCATGGAAACCCCAGATCCGCCCCTGTGACACACGCGCGCGCGCAGCGACATATACAAACATACACACAGACTTACCCCAGACGGCTGCGATGGCTGTCGATCCATCTTGGTCTTGTCAGTCGCCTACACACAAGCTGGAGACACACCAGTATCGCACAGTATAACACACCTCAGTAGAGTTTGGCGTGTTTTGTGCCATAGCTCTAGACACCAGTGTAACAGGTTATGTCTGGTCTATAGACATACCTCTAGAATCACAATTACACAGAATATAGTTTGGCGTGTTCTGTGTCCTACAGGCCTCTACACTCGGTAACACGAGGATAACAGAGATTAAAGCCTGGCGTGTGCAAGTCCTACTGACAGGCGCGTCTAGACAAGGTAACATCAGATAATAATTTGGCGTGTTCTGTGTCCTCTAGACAGACCTCTAGACAAGGTAGCATCAGTATAGTGCTGATTGCACCTTGGCGGGTTCTCTGTCCTATAGACAGACCTATAGACACGGTAACAACAGTGTAATAGAACAAGGTTTGATGTGTTCTGTGTCCTATAGACAGACCTGTAGACACGGTAACAACAGTGTAACAAAATAAGGTTTGATGTGTTCTGTGTCCTATAGACAAACCTCTACTCACAGTAACAGCGGTGTAATGCAGAATAAGGCTTAATGTGTTCTGTGTCCTGTAGACAGACCTCTGGACTCATTATTGCACAGCACAGAGTTTGGCGTGTTCTGTGTCCTGCATATCTCTCACCATGGTAACGTCAGTATCGTACAGGTTATAGTTTGGCGTGTTCCATGTCTTACAGATCTCTCGTCAGTATCATACAGGTTATAGTTTGGTGTGTTCTATGTCTTACAGATCTCTCACCATGGTAACACCGGCCAGTATCATACAGGTTAGTGTTTGGCGTGTTCTATGTTCTACAGATCTCTCAACGTGCAGGTAACACCAGTATCCTACAGATTCCTTCATTTTATAGTTTGGCGTGCTCTGTTTCCTACAGACCTGTAGACACATTACCACCAGTGCAACACAGAATCAGCTTTGATGTGTTGGTGCTTCATGTAGACTGACCTTTAAAACAGAGTTGGCGTGTCGTGTGTACCACTGACAGATCTATAGACAAATATAACACAGAACAGATTTGGCGTGTTATCTATCTCTAGACTCAACACAGAGCGTGTTCTATTTCCTAATCAGAGAGATTTATATTTTCAGCATGTCTAGTAGATAAACACTGATGGTGTACGCACCGTATTTAGGGGGCTATATTGACTCAGTGTCGCTTTATATAACGCGTACATAACGTACACAGATTCCGCCCCCCCCCCCCCCCCCCCCCCCATCATGTGATAACTGCAGCAGAAAACAGATCACGGCCACGGGACGCGTGATGAGTCAGCAAAGAGCTCTTAGCCGATATCGGCCGCAGTTGGACCGAAAACGTGTGTGTGTGTGTGTGTGTGTGTGTGTGTGTGTGTGTGTGTGTGTGTGTGTTTGTGTGTGTGTGTGTGTGTGTGTTTGTGTGTGTGTGTGTGCGTGCGTGCGTGCGTGCGTGCGTGCGTGTGTGTGTGTGTGTGTGTGTGTGCGTGCGCGTGTGCGTGTGCGTGTGTACGGCTGTGCGCAGGCTCAGCCAGGCTCAGGTTGGAGAACAGAGGAACAAAGTGCAAATGTCGATATGACGCTGTATTAGATGAAGATACGTGTTTCAGTGTGTGTGCGTGTGCGGTTATCAATAAATAAGTTATTAATAACTCGGCTGAAGGACAAAGGAACAAAATGGAAATGTCGGTGTAGCCCTATATTGACACATTCGAAACGTGCGGCATCCGGATACGCGGCGTTACGCCGCATATCCAGATGCGGCACGTCTCGAATGTGTCAGTCCAAAGTGAGAGAGCTGCAGTCGTCCCGTGAACAATCTGTGTCAGTCCAACGTGAGAGAGGTGCAGTCGGCCCATGAACAATCTGTGTCAGTTCAACGTGAGAGAGCTGCAGTCGTCCTATGAACAATCTGTGACAGTCCAACGTGAGAGAGCTGCAGTCGGCCCATGAACAATTTGTGTCAGTCCAACGTGATAGAGCTGCAGTCGTCCTGTGAACAATCTGTGTCAGTCCAACGTGAGAGAGCTGCAGTCGTCCTATGAACAATCTGTGTCAGTCCAACGTGAGAGAGCTTCAGTCGTCCAATGAACAATCTGTGTCAGTCCAACGTGAGAGAGCTGCAGTCGTCCAATGAACAATCTGTGTCAGTCCAACGTGAGAGAGCTGCAGGCGTCCTATGAACAATCTGTGTCAGTCCAACGTGAGAGAGCTGCAGTCGGCCCGTGAACAATATGTGTCAGTCCAACGTGAGAGAGCTGCAGTCGTCCCGTGAACAATCTGTGACAGTCCAAAGTGAGAGAGCTGCAGTCGTCCCGTGAACAATCTGTGTCAGTCCAACGTGAGAGAGCTGCAGTCGTCCTATGAACAATCTGTGTCAGTCCAACGTGAGAGAGCTGCAGTCGTCCCATGAACAATCTGTGTCAGTGTGAGAGAGCTGCAGTCGTCCCATGAGCAATCTGCGTCAGTCCAAAGTGAGAGAGCTGCAGTCGTCCTATGAACAATCTGTGTCAGTCCAACGTGAGAGAGCTGCAGTCGTCCCATGAACAATCTGTGTCAGTGTGAGAGAGCTGCAGTCGTCCCATGAGCAATCTGCGTCAGTCCAA
Source organism: Semisulcospira habei (assembly GCA_036245525.1). Taxonomy (NCBI): domain Eukaryota; kingdom Metazoa; phylum Mollusca; class Gastropoda; family Semisulcospiridae; genus Semisulcospira; species Semisulcospira habei. Next base: position 51,808,774 of record BTPG01000005.1, on the reverse strand, counting down.
AGTGAGAGAGCTGCAGTCGTCCTATGAACAATCTGTGTCAGTCCAACGTGAGAGAGCTGCAGTCGTCCTATGAACAATCTGTGTCAGTCCAACGTGAGAGAGCTGCAGTCGTCCTATGAACAATCTGTGTCAGTCCAACGTGAGAGAGCTGCAGTCGGGTCATGAACAATCTGTGTCAGTCCAACGTGAGAGAGCTGCAGTCGTCCTATGAACAATCTGTGTCAGTCCAACGTGAGAGAGCTGCAGTCGTCCTATGAACAATCTGTGTCAGTCCAACGTGAGAGAGCTGCAGTCGTCCCATGAACAATCTGTGTCAGTGTGAGAGAGCTGCAGTCGTCCCATGAACAATCTGTGTCAGTCCAACGTGAGAGAGCTGCAGTTGTCCCGTGAACAATCTGTGACAGTCCAACGTGAGAGAGCTGCAGTCGTCCCGTGAACAATCTGTGACAGTCCAACGTGAGAGAGCTGCAGTCGTCCCGTGAACAATCTGTGTCAGTCCAACGTGAGAGAGCTGCAGTCGTCCCATGAACAATCTGTGACAGTCCAACGTGAGAGAGCTGCAGTCGGGTCATGAACAATCTGTGACAGTCCAACGTGAGAGAGCTGCAGTCGTCCCGTGAACAATCTGTGACAGTCCAACGTGAGAGAGCTGCAGTCGGGTCATGAACAATCTGTGTCAGTCCAACGTGAGAGAGCTGCAGTCGTCCTATGAACAATCTGTGTCAGTCCAACGTGAGAGAGCTGCAGGTGTCCCGTGAACAATCTGTGACAGTCCAACGTGAGAGAGCTGCAGTCGTCCCGTGAACAATCTGTGACAGTCCAACGTGAGAGAGCTGCAGTCGGGTCATGAACAATCTGTGACAGTCCAACGTGAGAGAGCTGCAGTCGTCCCGTGAACAATCTGTGACAGTCCAACGTGAGAGAGCTGCAGTCGGGTCATGAACAATCTGTGTCAGTCCAACGTGAGAGAGCTGCAGTCATCCCATGAACAATCTGTGACAGTCCAACGTGAGAGAGCTGCAGTCGTCCCGTGAACAATCTGTGTCAGTCCAACGTGAGAGAGCTGCAGTCGTCCCATGAACAATCTGTGTCAGTCCAACGTGAGAGAGCTGCAGTCGGCCCGTGAACAGTCTGTGACAGTCCAACGTGAGAGAGCTGCAGTCGGGTCATGAACAATCTGTGACAGTCCAACGTGAGAGAGCTGCAGTCGTCCCGTGAACAATCTGTGACAGTCCAACGTGAGAGAGCTGCAGTCGGGTCATGAACAATCTGTGTCAGGCCAACGTGAGAGAGCTGCAGTCGTCCCGTGAACAATCTGTGTCAGTCCAACGTTAGAGAGCTGCAGTCGTCCCATGAACAATCTGTGTCAGTCCAACGTGAGAGAGCTGCAGTCGGGTCATGAACAATCTGTGACAGTCCAAAGTGAGAGAGCTGCAGTCGTCCCGTGAACAATCTGTGTCAGTCCAACGTGAGAGAGCTGCAGTCGTCCCATGAACAATCTGTGACAGTCCAACGTGAGAGAGCTGCAGTCGGCCCGTGAACAATCTGTGTCAGTCCAACGTGAGAGAGCTGCAGTCGTCCCATGAACAATCTGTGTCAGTCCAACGTGAGAGAGCTGCAGTCGTCCCGTGAACAATGGATGCAAAGTGGTTTTAGCAGAGGCATAGATCCTCACCAGCTCCAGCAGTTGCGGGCACTCATGAGGATCTATAGCTCTTTATGTAGTGTAGTGTCCATATTTTCCCGGCAGTGAAAGGGTTAAACGGCGGGTGAAAAAAATACACCTTGCATCGGATCGTACACCCGTTCCTAAGCGAACAAACCAAAAGCTCGTACACAAACTTACGTGCGTGCGTGCGTGTGTGTGTGTATGTGTGTGTGTGTGTGTGTGTGTGTGTGTGTGTGTGTGTGTGTGTGCGTGCGTGTGCGTGTACTTTGTAATACTTGGGTACCCATTCTTATGTATTATATCAACAATGAAAATGACAATAATAATAATTCGGTTTGGCATCCTGTCTCGGAAGACAATGGAGTATATGCGCTTGCTGGGTCAGTCACTGGAGTGACCTCTCCAGGGCGCAAGCCTGGGCAAAGTGTATGGAGATCATGGGGTGCCCAGTCGTCAAGATCCCCCTCAGTCTCGGCCTCGCTGATGTATCCAAAGGAATGCAAAGCAGTACGTTTGGCACCAGTTTGGCTGCAGGAGCTGCCAGAACAGTGCGTGAATAATAATAATGGTAACAATAATAAGAACAGCAACAATAATAAACATAATGTTCTTTAGTGCCCAACCTTCCACCTGCTCTGAGCGCTTACCATTGCGTTACGTGGACATGTCTTCTTTCAGTCTCTTTACACTTGTTCTCATTGGCCTGGTTCTATTCCACTGTTTACCCTGGTCGGCCGTTCTCGTTGGCCTGGCTCTATTCCATTGTTTCTCCTGGTCGGCCGTTCTCAAGGCAACGGGAGTCTCCTTGTCAAATTAAGATAAGATAAGATAAGATAAGATGGTTTATTGCCATATGTTTCCATGTACAAAACAATAAAAACATTGGAATTTGTCTTGATGTCAGTTACTAAGACTAAACACACACACACACACACACACACACACACACACACACACACACACACACACACACACACACAGAGAGAGAGAGAGAGAGAGAGAGAGAGAGAGAGAGAGAGAGAGAGATCTGAAACAGTTAAAAACTGACTGTACACAATCATTCTCACTCGCCACTCGCGCTCTCTCCAATTAGTCCGGTTGATCAGAGAGCGCGTGAACAGCAAGAGGGAAAAAACTGTTGCGGAATCTGCTGGTCCTGGTACTGATGGACCTGTACCTGCGCCCTGATGGTAAAATTTGAAAAAGCTCATTGCCGGGGTGGGTGGAATCACTGGAGATAAGACGTGCTCTACGTAAGAGACGCTGCTGGTACAGTGAGTCCAGGCTAGGAAGATCTCTGCCTATGATTTTTGAAGCGGTCTTGACCACCCTACTCAGTCTGATTTTCTCTTTGGCCGTGATGGAACCATACCAAACCGTGATCGAAAAGGTGAGCACGCTCTCAATCACAGCTCGGTAGAATTGCATCAACATGTGGGCACCGAGACCGAAACTTTTCAGACGTCGCAGGAAGAACAAGCGCTGCTGTGCTTTTTGGACGATAAGGCGAGTGTTTTCCTCCCACTTCAGGTCACATGACAGGGTAGTGCCAAGAAACTTAAAGTTCTGGACTGTTTCAATGATTTCACTATTGATCACAAGAGGGGGAGGGGGAGGGGACTGTTTCTTTCTAAAGTCCACAATCATTTCTTTTGTTTTGCCAGAGTTCAGTTCAAGGTTGTTGTTATTACACCAACTAATTAGAGTCTCAACCTGACTACGGTAAGCGGATTCGTCTGAGTTTGTAATGCACCCTTCCACTGTGGTGTCATCTGCAAATTTCAGAACTTTAGTACTGGCATGGCATGAAGCACAGTCATAAGTAAACAGGGAGTAGAGCATAGGGGAGAGCACGCACCCCTGAGGCGTGCCCGTGGATAAAGTGAGGGTGGATGACACATTTCCACCAATTTTAACGACCTGTGGTCTCATCAACAGGAAATCGAGGGTCCAGAGGCACAATGTCTCTGGAACTCCGATTTGCTGGATCTTCTGGTACAATTTAGATGGAATAATGGTGTTAAAAGCAGAACTGTAATCAACAAATAAAATTCTGGCATAGGTGTTTGGGATTTCAAGGTGTTGTAAAACATAAAACAAACCAAGTGACACCGCATCCTCCACGGAACGTTTTTCGCGATACGCGAATTGAAAACAATCCAGCAGAGGGTCGGTAAATGTTCTCAGAAACCGGAGGACGAGGCGCTCAAGCGTCTTCATGACAACTGAGGTCAGAGCGACCGGTCTGTAGTCATTTAGGGTAATTACCAGGGTAACATGTGATAAGTAGACTCCCTTGTTAAATGTTACGATGACAAATACTTGTAAATCTTTGACCAATCACATTTCTCGATACAAACAGTCAAACCTCTAAGCAAACACAAGCCAATAAATAAATAATTCAGGGGTGGGCAGGGGGGGGGGGTTGGGGGGGGGGGGGGCTACACCCACAAAAAACACCTAATATGTAGGTTTTCTGTGATAACGCTGGTACCAGTTTCAAACAAAACATAACTAAATAATTGGATAAATTAGATAATATCCACGACAGGAAAATTCAACTGAAGCGAAGGCCCTATCACGTACTCGAAACAGAAAAAAAAAGAAAAAAAAGCCGGATAAATAAACATTGAGGGGGTTACGCAACAAAATAACTCTATGCACGCGTTGTGTTCGGCCTATCTTACCAATGTCATACAAAAGAATTAATGAAATTAAAAAAATACCTGAAAGAGAAATTCCAAGCGAATACCAAGCGAGACGACAAAGGAGACAACATCTGCCAGGGCTACTTATAACTCCGCCGGAAACGACCAATCAACCAAGACCCAAGACTATTATGTCAACGGAGAACTACTACAACCTAGGCTCAAGACTATCAAATCAACGGAAAACCACAAGCAAGAAGGAACTCATCGACCATTCTCCCACACCTGAAATAGGGTGGTTGAGACTCACTCCCCACACTTAAAATAGGGTGGATAAAACTCATTGCCCACACCTGACAAAGGGTGGATGGAACGAAAACAACCAAGTAACTCGTCCCTCACGCCTGAAAAGGGTTGGAAATCCAGGCGGAAAATAAAAAGCACACACAACCGACAAGCTAGAACAAGCGACAAACTACACTGCGATTCTATCTTCTGCTGTTTTAACAAGACACGTGTGAGCCAGCTATTCAACCGAGGCCAACAATCGGCCCAGCAGCCCCCCATGGCAAAACTCTCAACAAAGTGACTGACATCTGTCATGAATCTCTACACGCTATGACGTCATACTGTTTGCTAAAAGACTTACCTCCCGCCAACGAGGAAGGAAAATCACCGTGTGGCCACACAGGGCAAATAGGTTACGCCCCCTTTTCACACACTGTTATCTGTTAGCCTCTTGCAGCATAAAACTATGAACGAAGAACCTTTCTGCCAAAACAAAAAATCCACGCGAAGCACATCACAGGAGAAACATTTTCAGCAATTCTTAAAAAAATTAAGAGTTAGCATTTTTCACAACACTCGAATGCACTAAGTACCCCATGACAAAACTGTCGTCTGCAAGCCTGCTTACAACCGTGCACATGCCCCCATTAGGCTCCCATGAACACACTAGGTCGACTAAAATTACCCAGATTTTGCTCTTTTTCACACCACCTGTCATGCCTTTTGTTGCTCAAAACGCCAAAAAAGGCAAACATTTGAAGTTTTACCTCCTAAAACGATGGCAAAAAGGGAGGAAATTTTTAAAATTATTTCTTGCGGAAAAGTTACTACATGCACCGGAAGCAATTGCCCTGTGTGGCCTGTGTACAACACAGACTAAGAATAGAGGCACAGCCGAGTCGGAAACGGACACTGCCTACTTCGCATCGACCACACAACAACGCGACACCAAATTTAATCCACAACACCAGGCAACACTGGTCACAAAGAACTCGTTTGAAAGCGCGCAAAAGTGAAAGGAAGACTGAAACACTCGCAACAAGCGAGGCCAACTCGAAGCACTCGAAGATATGAAGGCCTTTCTACACCGACGAAATCCGTCACCTACCACCTAAACGGTATACAATTCAGGCGGCCCAACAAGCCAACGGCAACAACAGCGATCAACGAAACGACAGCCACACCAAAACAGCAGCAGCAGCTACAACATTAAGCTGTTTTTAAAGCATCAACTGTGAGATATGCACCACCTCTACACCGCGTATCATCTACACAGAGGGCAATACTACAAACACCAGTCTGTCGTATGTGCGGCAACACAGCGGCCACACAAACAGTCGGCATCGTCTACAAACACGAACACACTGAAAAACAACAACAACGACGCTAAGTCTGGGATTGATCTGTCAAAACGGACGAATTAATAAACAAAGAATATGACGGGCCCACGTCCATACACGCAGACTCCCAACGCTTCATGGTGTCTTATCGCGGCTAAGCCCCGCTGAACAGGAAATGACTTGGACCTGACAGGCACAAGCGCCGAGGGAACAGAAGACGCGGCGATACAATCGTATTCCGACATAAGAGCATTATTGCACTAACTGCACCCTGCAAGGATTTGAAAGCGTTCGTACTTGACATCAATAATGCCGCGTCAGGACTACAGTTACATGCATGGACTACACGGACGACAACTACCATGTCCTAATATAAGGAATACGTTGCGACACAGAGGAATACACCAAGGAATGGACTGAGAATTGTAGGCCGGTTCCCTGGTGAGTAAATCGGAGCCTGTTGTTACTAACTACGAATACCGATCGAAACGCCCCCGAGTGCTTCAAATTCTTCTGCTCGGATATTTAGAGGCGTCGGAACCCGAGTGACAGGATGCATACCTGGGTGGAACCGGTCTTGCATTACTCCACCGAGGTCACGTTATACATTTAAATTGGGAAGTTGAGGCAGTGCAAGGCCCCGTGTTTTTAACAATAATTTTTGCCTTGTTTGAAAATTTGCAGTTGAGCTGAATGTTGGAATTTGCTGGAAATTTGTGGTTAGCTGAGAGGAGACATGTTTGGTGCTTTGATTCATACCATCCTGAGCTTATCCAGTGGACAATTGTGGGCCTATGTTGAGTTGCCTTTGACGTAGTGATTTGAGGGGCACGCTGATTTCAGCTGTGCTTGGGTGTGGGGTTGGTAAATGAGGAATCAGTTTCATAGCCAAGAAATGAGACGGGTGATGTGCTGTTTTTTTTTTTTTAATTTTGTGCATGGCAAATGTGCAGCTGGTGGGCGGTAGTGTTTTTTAGGGAATTGAAAAATTAGGGGATGACTGGGACTGACTAAGGCTAAGAGACTGGACAGTACGGAAACAGCACTGTGGTCCGTGGCCTGAGGTTGTTGACTGATAGTCGGAAGTATGGAGACTTACGTCCCCTGAATCAAGACGTCACACGGAAAGTTTGGTGTCCTTTCAAGGGTATACTTCACACGAATACTTGTTACAGCTGAAGACAAAATCGTTGTATTACGAGTTAGGTTTTGCCAGCGGTTCTGGTCGCCTCTCGGGTCCGGTCAGGGGGGTCCATGTCGAAGGTAAGAGTCTCGTGGTAAAGCCCTCGACTCTAAGTTACCTCCGACATTGACAACCCCTGACCGGCGCGACAAGAACCACTGGCAAAGCCTAATTCGTAATACAAATAATAATGTTTTTGTGCGCCATGGTTCACAAAACTTTACTAGAGCGGTCAGCCTATGTTCTCTTCAGTTTCGGGCTTTTGTCTGATGTGGTAGTCATGTCTTGGGTCCTGGGGTCCCCCCTAATTACCCCCCCCCCCTCACCCACCCACCCAATTAAAAGCAGGAAAAGACAAGAACAATTCTATTGCAAAATCGCCTACTTCCCGTAAACCGAAACGCTAGAAGTGTAAAAGTGACGGACAGACACGCACGCCGCGTCCTAACCTACCCCCCCCCCCCTCCCCCTCCCAATTTCTGTAAACAGAAGAGACTTGAGAAGCTTGATAAATAAAAATTGATGGGGTTATGCAACAAAATAACTATATGCACGCGTTGTGCTCGGCCTATATTATTACAATTCCATTCAAACAAATGACTGAAAATGTGTTTAATAAATACCTCAGAGAGAAATTCCAGGCTGATCAGTTCCCGCGAGGTTGTTGACTGATAGTCGGAAGTACTGAGATTTGCGTCCCCTGAAACTCTTCGTCATACGTACAGCGTGGAATTTTTCAAAGGTATATTTCACGCTAATACCTTTCACAGTTGAAGACTATATCGTTGTTTTACGAGTTAGGCTTTGCTGGTGGTTCTTGTCGCCTCTCGCGTCCGATCAGGGGAGGCCAGTGTCAGCGGTAAGATTCTCGGGCTAAAGCCCTCGACTCTTACCTCCGACATTGACCCCCCCTGATCGGACCCGAGAGGCGTCAAGAACCACTGGCAAAGCCTAACTCGTAATACAACTAATAATAGATGATCGACCATGATAGTTCACGTGTGGTGTTAGAATAGCTTGGCGCCTACAGGCCATCGAGAAGTTCAGCCTTCGGGTTCGATGTATACAAGTGTGAAGTAGTTGATCAGAGGCTGGCTTACTTTTACTGAGTGTTATAATTGTAACACGTGATTGTCGTATAATAGGTTTCCGTGAGTCGTTAAGAATCCTCGCTGTGATCCTCTGCGCTTCATGAAAACTGTTGTCACACAGCCCTGATAGCAAAAATCTTAAGCCGTTTCGTGACTGATAAAACGAATTCTCCGTGAAGCCGAGGCGGTAACACGTATACACCCGCTACCCCCCCCCCCCCCGCCTACCCCCATCCCCACCCGACCCCCACCCGCCACCCCCACCCCTTCCTCTTTTCGTACTGACAGCAGAAAGTGGCGGGTATCACGTGACTCATCACTGAATGTTTGATGTCAGGGGCGAATCTGGGGGCGGGGGTCCCAGAGGCCCCTTCCCCAGTAAACAAAGATCCTTTGGCCCACGACTGTAGCAGTGGGCCCGCGCACTCCTGGGCGCGGGCCCACTTCGGCCGTCGTGGGTCCGAAGATGCTTTGCTACTGGGGTCCCTCCTCCCCCCCCCCCCCCCCCTCTATCTCCCTCTGCTTTTCGACTTTTCGGCCAGTGGAAAGCAAGGTCAGCCTTTTGCCTCAGCCTCAGGATAAAGATCCAAAACAAAAAGTTGGACACACTGCTCAGTCCCTGCCCCCTCCCCCTCCTCCCTCGAGAGGTAATTGATCTGCCCCTAAATAAAGCTCATCGTGTGCCTTCAAATTCGACTTTCCCCGTTCACAAGGAGGTAGGACTCAGTATGTAATCAGGCCCTACTCTCCCAAACACTGGCGGACCTGTTACTTGCTTTATGTTTCGGGCTTTTTGCAGAAAAGATAACTCGTCACGCCAGGTGATCGTGATTTCAGAATGTACTTGATGCCGTCAGGTGAGGAGGGTGGGGGAGAAGAGGGCGGGTGCGGGGAGAGAGAACGATAACGATACTTTATTTTTCAAGGATAATTGATTAAGCTGCAAAGTCCTTGTTCTATCGTGCCATTGCTACATCTACTGTTCTTTTTAAAAAAAATAATTAATTAAAAAAACACACACACACACAACAAAAACAATAGCAATTCACAGAATCACACGAACGAGTACAAATAACACGAAGCAATTGCATACACGATGAACTAGGTTCAAACAGACGGATCGACTATGATAATTCAAGGGGTAGTACAAGATTAGTTTGGCGCCATGTGATGTTATCAGCTTTCAATTAGATATATCATGGTCGATCTGGGCCAGAAAAAACCCGGCAGCTGCACGTGAACAGCCGCTACTGGGCCAGGAAAACATCCGGCAGCTGCACGTGAACAGCCGCTACTGGGCCATGAAAACGCCCGGCAGCTGCACGTGAACAGCCACTACTGGGTCAGGAAAACACCCGCAGCTGCACGTGAACAGCCACTACTGGGCCAGGAAAACATCCGGCAGCTGCACGTGAACAGCCGCTACTGGGCCAGGAAAACACCCGGCAACTGCACGTGAATAGCCGCTACTGGGCCAGGAAAACACCCGGCAGCTGCACGTGAACAGCCACTACTGGGTCAGGAAAACACCCGGTAGCTGCACGTGAACAGCCGCTACTGGGCCAGGAAAACACCCGGCAGCTGCACGTGAACAGCCGCTACTGGGCCAGGAAAACACCCGGCAGCTGCACGTGAACAGCCGCTACTGGGCCAGGAAAACACCCGGCAGCTGCACGTGAACAGCCGCTACTGGGCCAAGAAAACACCCGGCAGCTGCACGTGAACAGCCGCTACTGGGCCAGGAAAACACCCGGCAGCTGCACGTGAACAGCCGCTACTGGGCCAGGAAAACACCCGGCAGCTGCACGTGAACAGCCGCTACTGGGCCAGGAAAACACCCGGCAGCTGCACGTGAACAGCCGCTACTGGGCCAGGAAAACACCCGGCAGCTGCACGTGAACAGCCGCTACTGGGCCAGGAAAACACCCGGCAGCTGCACGTGAACAGCCGAGTAAAAACAAGCGCGATGCGTCACGTGGCCAACGTAACGCCGGAAAGGTCCCGACCAACCGACCTGCTGCCGTCTCCATTCGTGGTCCCTATCACTACCACCCCCACTCAAAGACCAACCCCTAATTTCTGACAAAATGAATTCTGCACGCCGTAAGTCCACAGTGGGTAGCGGCCGACCACAGGACCGTCCGATCACCGCCAGCAGATAGGGTCTCGGCCTCGGCCATGTTTCAGTATGTGTCAATGCTGACAATACTGACGCCACTAACACTACCACTGACACTACCACGTCAGGGGCAAAGGTGGGCACTGAGTCACAATGTAGGCTGAAAATACTAAACTGGAATATTGGTGGCCTGCTTTCAAAAATGGTAAACACTGATTTTGTAGAATATATAACATCTTTTGATGTTGTTTGTTTCACAGAAACGTGTGTAGAATACAGCATAGAACTAAACGTTTTCTCAGATTTCAGTGTTTACTTTGCCCCTGCAAAGAAACTCAGCGATCATGGTCGATGTTCAGGAGGAGTTATAGTCCTGGTGCGAAAATCTCGCTGCTCGTTTTTCGAGCAGATTGATGTTCCACATGACCATACATTGGTGTTAAATATGAAGAAACAGTTACTGAATGCTGACAGAGACATTGTTATGTTTTTTTTTTTTAAATTTACGTACCTCCATACGGCTCCACATACTATAACACACAAGACTCAATGGATGGTATAGACTTAGTTGAACAGTGCTTGTCAGACATGGGAAGGACGAGATGACTTCCATGTATTTATGTGCGGAGATTTCAATGCACGTGTTACGTGGTGGAGTTGTATTCGTAGTATGATAAACACACCAGACGCACGCACGTAAGGTTCTTTTAAATAAACTTCATTCAGCTGCAATCCGTCACACGTGGCTTAAGGATGTAGACAATACTGGAGTAACAGTTCCAACAATATTTTAATTCAGCGATGCGATCTCCACACAATGCAGTTCCAAATGCACTACTATTGAGACAAAGTCTCTTCTGCAAATATCCACACTGCCGACACAAAGTCTCTCTACAACGTACACCACACTGTTACGCTGTATCTCTCACAATGTACACCCTATACGGGCCACGTACCTACGATAACTGTGTGTCTCTACAACTGACAAATGCAAGACAATGTATATATGTGCTTTCCTAGCGCCCTCTTTATATATACTACCAATTTCCAGAATCATCTACGAAAATCATACAACGCAACCAATCAGAACAAAACACTCAACTGAAACTCATAAATAAGAATTTTCTGGAATCACTAAAATAGGCTACAAAAACTCGGCTGCTCATTTCAGCTCTAAATCCTAATATGTAATGAAGTCACATAAAAGTATGGTAGCCCTATCACGACCTTGCATATCCGCTCTAGATGATTCTCGACCCTTCACAAAACAAAACAAAAAAAAAGGCTGCTCAATTCACGCGCACAGAAAAACAAAATGTTGCGAACTGTCGCCAACTACCCGACGTCACACATACGAGGTCTAGTGCGACCTTTCTAGAAAGTTCTGGACTAAACTTAGCGTATCATAACGAAGTGAATTCCGCTCTGCGCGACCGAAAGAAAATGTTACTTAAAAAGATACGTGAATCATAACCATGATAGCTCAAATAAATATCGGATCGTTTCCTACGATTAACACATAATTATATGCTCTCACAGGACAACACAACCACAATCGTAACATTACCCCCCTCTTTTAGAATGAAATTTCACAAAATTTCTTCTCAAATCTAAAAAAATACGGTTGTGGTTGTATTAACCTACACAAAACCACAAATAATAAAAATTTCACATCAAAATGAAAACAAAATAATCGTCTCACAGTCTTGTAAACCGTCCTGAGCATAAAAATGTTTCTTCAAATTGTTCTGGACACAGAAATGTTCATTCAAACTGCTCTGCTCAGGCAATCCGCTCCAAAGTTCTGCGAACCCTTGATAAAACGAAAGTCAAAATAAAAGTTCACCTGGAACAACACTAAATCACAAGTTACTGTTCACAGTTCACACAGTTCAAGGGTCACCGGTCCTGGGTCAAACACCGTTGGCCCATGCAAAGTATGACAATCCGTACACCCCAAACCGGATCTCTCCTGTTCCCTTACGATGCCCACCGGCGAACTGGAATCACCGACGACTACCACGTCCGGCGTCCCCCCAACACTCTCCATCATTTCCTCTCTCGTGTTGCGAAACCGACGACATAGCTCGTTACGAAGCGGCTCGTTCGATCTCGGACCAACCTCATGCTGGACAATATCCACAGTCTCTGAGTCGGGCGCAATTCGATGCTCGAACTCCGAAGATTGGACTCTTAAAGTCTCCTAATTCTTCCTCTCCTTCTCCTGCGGCTCTGACATCTCCTGACTCAGAGGAGCTCCGTTTCGCTCGCGACCCTCGATCACCTGGCTTTTCGGCGATCCAATTTGATCATTGTGGCGGCGCTCGGCATCGTATTGCGGACTGTCTAACTCATGCGCCTGTTTTTGCTGCAGGTGGTCTATGGCTACTCGCTGTTCCGCCTCTCGCTTATCTCGCTCGCTGGCCACGGTCGCATTCACCTGGTTTTGCAGTTGCTCTAGCGCCTTGCACTTCTCTTCAATGTGACTTGTTTGCTGACGATACTTCAATCCACACGGCAAATAAAAACCTTAATGTGGTTGCAGAAAACCTACAACAGAGCCTTGATGAGGTGTCCGCCTGGTGTGAACGTAACTCAATGAGTATCCATCCAGCAAAAACTAAGTCAATGGTAATTGCGACACGTCAAAAACACCAACTACGCCCCCTTTCACTTGATTTGTCCTTCGAAGGCAATTCTATTGAGCAAGTGTCTGAACACCGCCTCCTTGGAATTATCATAGATGATCAGCTCAAATGGCAGGCACACACACATAAAGTGTGTAAAACTGTTTCAAGAAACATTTTCATGCTGTCCAAACTGAAGCACTTCACTGACTTTGAAACCAGAAAATTATTTTATTATGCATATTTTCAGTCCCAACTTAATTATGCTTCGACGGTGTGGGATGGCTGCAGAGATGTACATTTAAAAAGACTGAACTTACACAGACGAGCGGCGAAATTAATTTTACCTGATCCTACTTTGACAACGGATGATAAGATTCACAAAGCGGGACTTCTTTCTCTCAAGAATCAGTTTGCATTCAACAAAGGTGTTCTCCTTTTTAAGATTCGGAATGACAACACTCTGGAATATCTAACCCAGCTGCTAGTCCGGTCACAGTCCCGCTATGGCGATACAAAAAGCCTGTATGTAGTACCCAAAACCAGAATAGACTTATTTAAAACCAGTCTAGCATTCTCGGGGCGACTTTGTGGAATTCGCTTCCATCCCACACAAAGACCACTCCAACGGTATCATGTTTCAAGAAAAGTCTTTTTAAACATTTATCTTCGCAGCCATAACTATCTGCAAGCTTTGCTTTCTACACGTAGATATTATTGTTAGTAATGTACCCATTCTACTGCCGTGTATGTATAGTACTGCTGTGTTGTTGCTTTTTTTCCCCTTACCATTGTTCCCCCTCCCCCCAACACGCTTGTAGGCGTTGGTCCTATACATGTATTTATGTAATGTAATTGTTGTATCTGTAGTTGTAGCAACGGCAGATTTGAAAAATGGCATTGCCTCTGGCATTGTTAATATCTTTACCGTTGTAAAATAAAGATTCATTGATTCATTGATTCCTCTAACGTGTCTCTAATCATTGTTACTGTTTGTATGTTGTCAGCGACTTTTAGAGGGATAGTCTGATGGCTCTTCTCTTCCTGACCTCTCGTAGTAACTGCACAGGTTTCAGGTCTCCACTCCGGATCTGGATCGTCTGGGTTTCTGGCACTGTTAACTGGTGTCTTCACGCACAACGCCTTCACCTCTCCTCTCAGGTACGGGGTGTTGACACTGACCTTGGCAAGGGGGGTGACTCTCCCACTTCCATCGGCCAAGACGAGGGTTGTCCACTCATGTAGCTTCTGCTCTTCAGCTACTAAATTCTCTCTCACGATGATACAGTTACAACCCGTGTCTCTCAGCACTCTCACTGATGTGTCGCCGACGAATCCTGACACCACTGGCATGTTCGGCACTTCATTCTCAGGCAGCGCGATGTTTGAGACTGGTAAGAATGTAGCCCCATCTCCTACTGGGATGCGTCCATTCTTTCTGAAAGATTCAATCATCTCCGGTGTCGCCTGCCTTTCTCTAGACTCAAAGTCACTGGATGACGTCACATCATTGGCTAATACACATCATTGACGGGGAAGTGGCGCAGTGGTTAAGGCGTCTGCCTCCAATGCCAAAGGTGCGAGGTTCGATACCCGGTTCCGGCGTTGGATTTGTCTCCTCTGGTAAGTGTCACCGTCTGGGCAGTGGGCAGGTGTTCACATCTGCACGGGACATAGGCGACCCCGGCCCCCACGAGTCCCCTGCTGCCTTGCAGGCCTGGCCGCTTGGCTGCGGAAAGGCTAAGGGAGGAAACCCCTGACATCAAAGCCCCCGTGTCTCCGGGGAAGGCTTTTGAGCCAGAGAATAAGACAAGGACAGTCCGATATAAAACCTAGGACCTGAGGACCTCGATGCCACCGTCCCAGCTTGCTAGGCCATGGCAAACGAACCAAGGGTTTAAAGGATGGGGCCAGTACTGCACACACTGCACTCCACCAAAAAGCTCCACCGCGCAGGCTTTAGGAAACGCCCACGGACTATGACAATGAACTTTCCAAGTCCTGTAGCGATGGGCAAAGGGCAAAACGGCAGGTGAAAGATGTCACTGGAAGCCGCAGTCTCAAACCTGCATGCAGGCGGTTCAGGATATTGGTCGCCTGATGTTGACCTGGGGATGACAACGTCACTCGGCACACCCTGAACGTCCAAGCAGCCTTCTCTAGGGACAGCACTGCTTGCTCCACACGGAGAGGGGCCTAGAAAAGGTGGCCTAACCAAAGCTCATCCCCTCGTAACCCCAGTTGGCTAGCCGCGGTCAACGGGCATCTTCTCATGCGGTCAGAAAACAAGAAAAAACAACGGATCCACTCTCATGACGACCACGACCGGACTCAACGTAGCATGCTGGAACATCCGTACCATGCTCGACACAGCAGACAGCGGACGCCCTGAGCGTCGCTCCGCCCTCATTGCCCATGAATTGCGGAGGTTAAACATCGACATCGCCGCGCTCAGCGAAGTACGCCTCCCGGAGGAAGGCAGCCTCCAAGAACTTGGCGCTGGCTACACCCTCTACTGGTCAGGCAGGCCTGCATCAGAAAGACGGCTCTCAGGCGTGGGCTTCATGGTGAAGACCCCCATTGCGACTAAGTTGGAAAACCTACCAACGGGTCACTCCGACCGCATCATGTCCATGCGCCTCCCACTGAGACACCAGCAATACGTCACCCTTCTCAGTGTGTACTCCCCAAACCTTCTGGCAGAGCCTGCAGAAAAAAGACAAGTTCTACTCTGACCTGCGCAGCCTCCTGCAGAACACCCCTGCAGACGACAGTCATCATCCTTGGCGACTTCAACGCCAGAGTGGGCCAAGACTCTGAAGCCTGGAAAGGAGTCTTCGGCAAGCATGGCGTTGGGAACTGCAATGACAATGGTCGCCTACTGTTGGAGCTCTGTGCAGAGCAGCAACTTGTCATCACCAACACTACTTTCCAGCAAAAGGACAGTCGAAAGACCACCTGGATGCATCCTCGCTCCAAGCACTGGCACCTTATCGACTATGTCCTAGTGCGTCAGAGGGACCGCAGTGACGTCCTCCTCACCAGAGTGATGCCCAGCGCAGAGTGCCACACTGACCACCGCCTTGTTCGCTGCAAACTCAGGCTCCGCCTCAAGCTGAAACCCAAGAAAGGCCCCCCCCCCCCCACCCCACAAGAAAAAGCTTGATGTTGCCAGCCTTCAGCGTGACGACAAGAAAGCTGCCTTCAGGCCGATTTACAGCGCATGCTCAAAGACACAGTTGATCCAGCAGACTCCTCCCCTGAAACACTCTGGGAACAACTGAAAACTGCTATTGTAAAATCTTTCTGTGGAAGTCTTGGGCTTTACTAGAAAGAGGAACAAAGACTGGTTTGACGAAAACGACGTAGAGATCCAGGAACTTCTAGCAAAAAAAAAGAGCCGCCCATCAGGCCTACCTAGCCCAGCCTTCCTGCCCTGTGAAGAAGTCTGCCTTCCGCCTCATCTGCAGCAGTCTCCAGCTCAAGCTTAGAGAACTCCAGAACGAGTGGTGGTCCAGACTCGCACAGAGGACCCAGCTCTGCGCTGACAATGGCTTCTACGAAGCACTGAAAGCAGTGTATGGCCCTAGGCACCAGGTACAAAGTCCCCTGCGAAGCGCTGATGGACAGGCACTCCTCACAGATAATACCTCCATCTTGAACCGCTGGTCGGAATACTTTCAGGATCTCTTCGGCGCGGAGCGCACTGTTCAAGAAACAGTCGTCCTCCAAATCCCACACCTTCCACTAAAGGTTGAATTGGACGAACCGCCCACCGCCGAAGAGACCCTCACAGCCATCCACCAGCTCAAGAGTGGCAAAGCAGCAGGCATTGACGGAATCCCGCCAGAGATATGGAAACATGGAGGCCCAGCACTGCACAACAAGCTCCAAGACCTCTTTCTCTGCTGCTGGGAAAAAGGAACACTACCAAAGGATCTCCGTGATGCAGTCATCATCACCCTGTACAAGAACAAAGGAGAGAAGTCTGCCTGCTCTAATTATCGTGGAATTACCCTGCTGTCCATTGCCGGGAAAATTCTCGCAAGGTTGCTTCTGAATCGGCTGGTACCTGCCATCGCTGAAGACCACCTCCCAGAGGGCCAGTGTGGCTTCAGAGCCAACAGGAGTACCACCGACATGGTCTTTGTGCTGAGACAGCTTCAGGAGAAGTGCCGCGAGCAGAACAAAGGGCTGTACGTAACGTTTGTCGACCTAACAAAAGCGTTTGACACTGTGAGCAGGCAAGGTATGTGGCAGATCCTGGAGCGACTAGGCTGTCCCCCAAAGTTCCTCAACATGATCGTCCAGCTCCACGAGGACCAGCAAGGCCAGGTCAGACTAAACAGTGACCTCTCAGAACCATTCCCCATTCGCAACGACGTGAAGCAAGGCTGCGTGCTGGCACCGACCCTCTTCACCATCTTCGTCAGCATGATGTTGAAGCAGGCCACAGTGGACCTCGACGATGACGATGCAGTGTACATCAGGTATCGTCTCGATGACAGCCTGTTCAACCTCAGACGACTGCAGGCCCACACGAAAACCCTAGACCAACTGATTCGTGAGCTGCTCTTTGCTGATGACGCTGCCCTCGTTGCACACACAGAGAGAGCCTTGCAGCGCATTACGTCCTGCTTCGCAGATGCCGCCCAGCTCTTTGGACTTGAGGTCAGTCTGAAAAAGACAGAGGTCCTTCATCAGCCAGCACCCAAGGAAGATCATCGCTCTCCCCACATCACCATCGGCGAGTCCGAACTGAAGTCTGTACACCAGTTTACCTACCTCGGCTGCATCATCACGTCAGACGCCAAGCTGGACAAGGAGCTGGACAACAGGCTGCCAAAAGCGAACAGTGCTTTCGGGCGACTATTCAAGCGGGTGTGGCACAATCAACAGCTGAAAAAAGACACCAAGATCAGCGTGTACAGAGCTGTCGTCCTCACCACCCTGCTGTACGGTTCCGATTCCTGGGCCCTCTACCGCAGCCAACTACGACTCCTCGAACGCTTTCACCAGCGCTGCCTGCATACCATCCTCAGCATTCACTGGAGTGACTATGTCACCAACGTCGAGGTCCTTGAACAGGCGGAAACTTTGAGCATCGAGGCTTTGCTGCTACGGACACAGCTTCGCTGGGCGGGGCACGTCTCCAGGATGGAGGATCATCGCCTACCCAAGATCACTCTGTTCGGCGAGCTCGCCACTGGACACCGAAACAGAGGGGCACCAAAGAAGAGATACAAAGACGGTCTCAAGAAGTCACTTAGTGCCTGCCAAATCGACCACCGCCAGTGGTCTTCGTTTGCTGCGGACCGTGACACCTGGCGCTCCACCATTCACAAGGCAGCCGTCTCCTTTGAGGACTCTCGCAGAGCTAACCTTAAGGACAAGCGGCTCAGGAGAAAAAACAGAGTTGTCGTAACTCAGAACCCTGACCAGACCTTCCCCTGCAGCCACTGCGGTCGAACCTGCCTGTCCCGGATTGGCCTCCGCAGTCACGAAAATGCCTGCAGACGACGTGGGCAAGCCCTATAGAATCTTCGTTCGCGAAGTCAAGCCATGATGACAGCGGCGGCTCTGTGTTTAGACGTGGTACTGCTTCTGCCTGCTATCCCCACGATTTTGGTTGTGTCTTCTGATGTTGTCGCCTCTGGGAACATCTTTAAAAGGACACCGTATCGCCTTGTGACCTTTCTTCCCACAGAGAAAATATGTCAGGTTCTCCACCGGCTTGTATTTCGGAGTCTCTCTGACATTGTGGATTTCCTCTGCTGGTGCAGACACAAGCTGCGGCTTACTGGACCCGAACTTCATATTGTGGGCGTCAAGGTATCTTTGAGCGAAGTCGGCCAGGGCTTTTAGTGACTGGTCTTTTTGCTCTCTGAGGTGGGCGGCCAGGTCCTTAGAACATGCGTTGAAGGCTTGTTCTTTGATGATGAGGTCACACAAGTCCTGGTACTCTCTGTTTAAACCAGCCAGCTCTATCCATTTCTCCAGGTAGCTCACGATTCTCTCAATGAATAGGCCGGGTGTTTCTCCTTGTTCAGGCTTGCAGTTTCGAAATCGTCGCCTGTAACCTTCTTCAGTGAAGTCGTACTGTCTCAACAGGGCGGCTTTCAACTGCGTATAATCTTCGGCTTCTTCTCTTGGTAAGCGGGTGTAAAATTCAAGTGCTTTGCCAGTTAGAAGTGCACTCAGCTTGATAGCCCAAGTTTCTTGTTTCCAGTTATTACTGCTTGCGAAGCGCTCGAATCGCTCCAGATAAGCGTCCATCTTATCTGAATTTTCAACGAAAGGTGGAAGTTTTGGCGCACGGGCTGTTTGCTCTCTGCTGGCTAAAACTGTTGCTTCAGAAACCCTCTGGCTCTGTGCCTCTATCTCTATCTGCTTTAGATGAATTTCGTGTTGACGCTGCCTCTCCGCCTCTTCTCGTTGAATTTCGAGTTTCTTGATTTCACGCTCTTTTGTTCTTTCTTCTCTCTCCAGTCTCTTTTCTTCTTCGAGTCTCTTTTCTCTTTCATTCTCCAGTCTCTCTTTTCTTCTCTCTCTCTCGTTTCTTTTCTTCTTTGTCTTCTCTCTCCAGTCTCTTCTTTTCTTCTTTCTCCTCTCTCTCTTTTACGAACTCGAGGAGTTGAGCTCCTTCGAGTCCACATTCCTTTCCAATTTTCAGGAATGTCTCCATCTCCGATGTCGCCATCTCTGCTTTTCACTGCTGGCTGTTTTCTCCTTCTACCCTTTCCACTGAACCAACTGAAGAAGTCCCGTCGGAGGTGCCAATATGTTACGTGGTGGAGTTGTAGTCGTAGTATGATAAACACACCAGACGCACGGACGTAAGGTTCTTTTAAATAAACTTCATTCAGCTGCTATCCGTCACACGTGGCTTAAGGATGTAGACAATACTGGAGTAACAGTTCCAACAATATTTTAATTCAGCGATGCGATCTCCACACAATGCAGTTCCAAATGCACTACTATTGATACAAAGTCTCTTCTGCAAATATCCACACTGCCGACACAAAGTCTCTCTACAACGTACACCACACTGTTACGCTGTATCTCTCACAATGTACATCCTATACGGGCCACGTACCTACGCTAACTGTGTGTCTCTACAACTGACAAATGCAAGACAATGTATATATGTGTTTTCCTAGCGCCCTCTTTATATATACTACCAATTTCCAGAATCATCTACGAAAATCATACAACGAAACCAATCAGAACAAAACACTCAACTGAAACTCATAAATAAGAATTTTCTGGAATCACTAAAATAGGCTACAAAAACTCGGCTGCTCATTTCAGCTCTAAATCCTAATATGTAATGAAGTCACATAAAAGTATGGTAGCCCTATCACGACCTTGCATATCCGCTCTAGAAGATTCTCGACCCTTCACAAAACAAAAAAAGGCTGCTCAATTCACGCGCACAGAAAAACAAAATGTTGCGAACTGTCGCCAACTACCCAACGTCACACATACGAGGTCACTAGACAGTGCGACCTTTCTAGAATGTTCTGGACTAAACTTAGCGTATCATAACGAAGTGAATTCCGCTCTGCGCGACCGAAAGAAAATGTTACTTTAAAAGAGACGTGAATCATAACCATGATAGCTCAAATAAATATCGGATCGTTTCCTACGATTAACACATATATGCTCTCACAGGACAACACAACCACAATCGTAACAGCACGGGCTGCTTGATTAAATAGTTACTATGTTCATACAGACAGAAACAATAACAGTAGAGAAGAAATCTATGAAAGATCATCCGAGGATGAGGTGGTAAACTCAGTTGGTAGAAACTCAATTAGTTGATCTTTGGCAGACGTTTGACTGTTCAATATTAAATTGAGCCGACTTTCTAAACGCTGAGGGTAGTCATGACTCAAATGGGAAGCAGCCTCATCGACTATTTCTGTGCCTCAAACGAACTGTGTTTCCAGAATGTATTTCTTTCACTGAACGTGGAAAACAGACTTGAATCTGACCACCTGCCAGTCTCACTGACTGTACGCATGACACAAACAGACCGAGAGCGCCCACGCAAAAGGAAAGAGTGTGTGGAGAAAATAGTCTGGGACGGGGAAAAAAGTACCACTATATTTAGATGCACTAAATTCCGGGGAATCCCTTTTGAAACTTGCAATAGCTACAGCGGAAATAGAGTGTGACTTTAACCGGGCGCTCGGATTGTTTGTGGAATGTTTACGGTCGGCTGCAGACTGCATGAAAAAGAACGTGTTAACAGGGACCTCTAAAAGACAGAACGAATGGTTTGACTCTGAGTGCGCACAACTTACACAGAAGACAAAGTCCACACTGCGCACCTTTCGTCGGAAGAGAACTGATCACAATCGTCAGCATTTTGTGGAGGTCAGGCGCCAGTATTGGAGGTTACTCACAGACAAAAAACGGGCTCACAAAAAAAAAAAGCAAAAGCAGAACTGTTAGCAAATCAAATAAATAAATCAAAAGTGTTTTGTAAAGAAATAAATACCTGCTTAGATAAAAAAATATATAAACAAGCAGCTAGTCAGGCAATTACGAACGATGAATGGTTTAACCATTTCAAAGAGGTGTTCAAGTGTGATGAAACCCCGTTAGATGTATCGGAAACCACCGATATTGGCGCCTTACCGGGATAGAGGAGCTCGATGAACCAATTACCGAAGAGGAGGTGCGATCAGCATTGAGACGCTTAAATGTCGGTAAAGCCAGCGGTGCAGACGGCATATCAGCAGAGATGTTTAAATCAGCGTCAGAATTATTGATCAGTTTTCTTACAATATACTTTTACACTTTGATTAAAATGGTACATACCCAATTATGTGGAATGAGGCTATAAAAGTACTCATTCACAAAAAAGGCGATCGCGAGCCCCTCGGAACTACAAGGGAATCTCCCTCCTTATCTGATTGGGAAGTGTTATGCATCTGTCCTTAATGACCGACTGTACTACTGGCTTGTAGACAACCATAAGATTTCTGAAACACAGGCAGGCTTCAGAAAAGGCTATAGTACAACAGACCATATATTCTCACTAAACGCTGCTACCCAGAAATACTTGAGTAAACCTGCAAAGCTGTATGCTTGCTTCGTGGATCTGAAGCGTGCCTATGATTCAGTGAGACATTCAACCCTTTTGAAAAGCTTTAATGAAATCAGGCGCTTCAGGCACCTTTGTTAAAGCTGTTATGGCCATGTACGATTCTTTGAAAGCACGTGTACGTGTACGAGATGGTCTTACTGACTGTTTGGACTGTCCCCAGGGTTTAAGACAAGGTTGCATGGTCAGTACGACATCTTTCTCGCTCGTTATCAACGAGTTACCTGAACAATTATCTATGGATGGAAAACATGGCATTTAATTGTGGTCAGGACTACTTTTTGCCGACGATTTAGTGTTACTTTCATGTTCACCATCTCGTCTGCAAAATCAGATTAATTGTCTTGTTAGTGCTTGCTGTAAACTAGGTCTGCAAATCAACTGTGACAAAACTAAAGTCATGGTCTTCAGGAAAGGTGGTTTCCTGAGCAGATGTGAAAAATGGTTTATTGGAAGCGAACAACTTGAAGTAGTAAACAGTTATGTTTATTTAGGTTTTACTTTCACAACCACAATGCCTTCCAGAGCGCAAAACAGCTAGCCGTTACAATGAGTACCTTCCAGAGCGCAAATCAGCTGGCCGTTACAATGAGTACCTTCCAGTGCGCAAAACAGCTGGCCGTTAAGGGAAAGAGAGCGACCGCCGATATTGATCAGAGCCCTTCGGCGCATTGATGATACGACAAAAGAAACCTTTTTCAAACTCTTTGATTCAGTCGTACAACCAACACTCATGTATGCTTCTGAAATATGGGGCCTCCTCCACGACGATAGCCCCACTGAAAAGGTATACTTGTACGCCTGTAAAAGTTCTTTTCTGTTCCTGTCCGAACCCCCACTGACATGGTATACGGCGAGCGTGGAAGGTACCCACTGCTGGTGAATTGTTGTATAAAAACTATATGGTTTTGGCTTAAGACCACTAAGATGGATACCGATCGTATACCAAACCAAGCATATCTGTTGCTGTCAAATTTAGATAACAATGGAAAGCTAAATTGGGTATCAAAAGTACGAGCCACCATAGAGAATACAGGATTTAATTTTGTTTGGATGAACCAAGGAGTAGGGAATGAAAGGCACTTTTTGTCTGAGTTTAAACAAAGTTTTGTCGATGTTGTTCGTCAAGAATGGTTCGCCGGCCTCAGGGACAGTCAGCGTTTTCGGCTGTACAGAACGTATACGTTCACTCTGGAGCCTGACTCGTATTTTAAAGATTTTAAAATGTTTCAGAGATGCCCTGGTGCACTTTAGGCTCAAAGTAAGTGATATTCAGACACACATAAATCGTTTTATTTGAAGCGTTACTGCTGGAATGAACGACTGTCCCTTTTGCCCACAAACTATCGAAGACGAAGCTCACGCTGTGTTTCCCTGTCCGTTGTATAGAGACTTACGCCCGTTTTTTTTTTGTAACTGTAGATAACAACCACTAATGTGTTTTACTTACTCAGTTGTTATCCTGTGAAAATGCATCTAGAACGAGACAGCGCGCATGGTTTCTTTTCAAATGTTTTGAGAGGCGAAAAAGAGAAACAACGATATGTTCCAATGATTGATTGATTACATCTGTGCCACGTGATACTGTCTTTTTATGAAAACTGTCATTTCAACTAAGAATGTCAATATACCCCAGGTTATGTTCTTGTGGTATTGAACTGATATATTTATTCGCTCTCCATGTGAAAATGGCCGATGTGCCAACATCAATAAACACTCTTGACTTGACTAGAGAACAAAATAAATTGTGAGAGCTGCTAAAAGGAGACGCTGGGACTTAAAGTATGCGAACTAGGGTATTATAAAATAACTATTAATTCAATTCAATTCAATTCAATTCAAATACTTTATTGTGTCAGTCTAGCCGACAAATTTTCTTTTTTCTATTATAAGATAACTATTGTGATAGAGAGAGAGAGCGAGGGTCAGGACAGTCAACCCAGTGCGCAAAAGGCCATCAGGGCCGATGTCAGCCGCCGATGGCCCGCGCACGGCCGTGCGCGGGGCAACGGCGGCCGATATCGGCCCTGGTGGTCTTTGCGCACTGGGAAGTGCTGTGTCTATCTGCCGTAACCTGCTTGAAAACGCTTGGTACAGATCTATCGTCTGTTTGTTATCACACGTAGCCCGTCAGCATGTCCTTGTCTCACCACCAAATAGCAGGTCGCTAGTACAAGCCCTTAATCATATGTATGCAAACCAAGGGGAATCATATGGTCTTCGGGCAGATGTCGGTTATCATTTGCCCAAACACGGCTGTGTGTGTTTCTGTGCGCCGGCCACCGGCGGCTGACCTCGGCCCGAGGGCCTTGTGCTTGCTTCAGTCACATCAGTTTTTGAGTTGTGACTTCTGCTAGGCCTGTATGGCAAGGGTAGTTAGGGGCAGTTAGTTACAGACCGTTAGACATCGGAGCGCACAAAGTTGTTCCCAAATATCTCCGCAATGAAACACTTTTCTGAACCACTTTAAGAACAAATAGCATTTAGTGCCCGATTGACCTGATATGGAATATTTTTTACTGAACTTCTATGATTTGTCAAGTTTGCTGTACAGTGGCAAAAAGAAAAAAAAAAAAGAAAAAAAAAGGGGGGGGGGGGGGGAAGAGAACATAAGAAGCCATTTCAACACCCTAAACAGAGCCGGCAGACTTCAGTACTCGAGGTCAAGATTGCAGACTTCATGTATGCCTGCACTGTTTCATACAATTCACGTGAAAATAGATCGTTCTTATACTGGGTTTGCTATACCTGGGGCACAATTAGGGATGTAAAATCAGTCATTTCATGGACAAATTCCGAATTCTTACGGCTGTACAGCGACACGGACACAGTGTTGAAGTTTATTGAAAGTAAATCATATTATTAGGTCAACTGTCAATGAAAGTAAATCATATTATTAGGTCAACTGTCACTGAAAGTTAATCATAGTATTAGGTCAACTGTCACTGAAAGTAAATCATATTATTAGGTCAACTGTCACTGAAAGTATATCATATTATTAGGTCAACTGTCACTGAAAGTAAATCATACTATTAGGTCAACGGTCACTGAATGATATTTGTTCTAAGAGTGGATTAGAAAGGTGGTTCTCTGCGGAGATATTTGCTATTATCGGTGTGGGCCTCAATGTTAAATGACCCGTACCTCGGTTTTTACGCTGAGTAGGTGATTAAGAGTATCTCACGGCGTGTAGGGCAGGGGCGGCCTTGGTACATCGCAAGGTGTACTACATGTACCACTAGTGCATTTTAAGGAGATGTAGGAACACTCCCGCCAGCAAGCCCAACCCTCCACCCTTCACCCTCCCCCCACCCCTCTCCCCATCCTCGTGAAATCTGGCATCACCTCCCCCCCCCCCCCCCCCGCCCCCCAGGCCCACCCTCCCCCTCCTCCGGCACTGTGTAGGGAGGAGACCCATGTATGAAACACTTAAGCAAAAACGTCTCGCGTGACCGTCCAAAGAACATTAGAATCAATCCAAAACCAGGGTTTGATAGAGATTATATTGATGCATCTTAGGACAAAGGCAAATTTCAAAACTCGAATCGATGCAAAAGCAGTTCCAGTTTGAAAAAAAGTGACACATTGTTTCATATTAGGCACCATTTGCCTAATATGAAACACTAGGTCTCCTATTATGAAACAGTGTGATTATGTCCTTTTTACAAGTTTCACTTTTTGTTGGAAAATTAAGGCATGACAGATGGTTAGCAGACATTATAGTTTCATCTAATATTAAAAGTGAGTTAAATATAATGAGTCATCCGCCACTGGTCCACTATTGGTCCATCCATCCATTGTCCTGTGTATATCCAATTGTGACAGATTTTATCATTTTGAATTTCTGAGAGACCATCGGAGCCACAGACTTCTAATTTGGCACAGTGATCATATTTGACAATAGCTTTTATTGTCACTTGCGCTGACCTCCATGAAAAAGGTCAAGATTACAGGTCAATAACGGGCGATTTTTTTTTTAAAGAAAATAGTTGTAATCTTATTTTAAAACTTGCCCAAGAGAAAACTGATGATAAACTTTTGTCTGCAGCTCTACTAAGTTAACCGCTCATTAAGGTCAAAGGTCACGAGAAGTAAGAAGGCTTTTATTTTAGGTTGTTGCTATTACAGGTAGTTTGTATGTGAACTTTGCAATAAGACCCCAGTGGAAATGTTTTGCTAGGGGTTAAACTGTCTATGCATATAAAGTTTATTGGCTCCTTCCAAAGGTCAAAGGGCAGGCACGTCAGCAAGTGTGTTGAAAATGTTCTATGTATGGGGGAATAAAAGCTACTGTATTTAGTTTTTCCACCTCAGAAGTAAAAATTGATACAAGCTAGCATTATCGACACAGAAAAGAAAAGGCGAGACTGCCAGTGCTAATATTTTAGGAAGTTTACAAAGTAAAGTAGGTAAAAGCACTGTCAGGGGAGAGAATTGTGCTGTATCGACCAATGATCATAGATCTTGTTTGATCAAAGCACCAAAAAAAAAAAAAAGTAAGTGACTGGAAGCAATGCATAATTATGGAAGCCCCCTCCCCCCTCCCCACCCCGAAGTGGGGTGTATCACATATCCCACTGTTCCAGCCCCTTGGTGCATG
This sequence comes from Semisulcospira habei, assembly GCA_036245525.1. Classification (NCBI taxonomy): domain Eukaryota; kingdom Metazoa; phylum Mollusca; class Gastropoda; family Semisulcospiridae; genus Semisulcospira; species Semisulcospira habei. Next base: position 51,782,091 of record BTPG01000005.1, on the reverse strand, counting down.
GAAATTTAAATCTAGGTCCAAGGGGCGAGGGGGGGGGGGGCGGGCTGGAACAGTGGGATATGTGATACGCCCTCTTTCGTGGGGGCTTCCATATGCATTGCTTCCAGTCACTTACTTAGGTTTAAAGAGACAATCAGTTGCACTCGAAAGGGTACAGAGACGAGCAACAAAGCTGGTCAAAAATGTAGAAATATGACTTATTTAGACAGACTCAAATACTTTGGATTACACTCCTTACGCGGACGTAGAATACGTGGAGACTTAATCCAAGTTTTTAAAATTTATAATGGCATCGACGACCTAAATTGGAACGACTTTTTTGCAGCACCATTTTGTGACGGAACCCGAAACTCTGAAGGGGAAATTTTTGTACAGCACTGCAACACTAACCTGCGGAAGGTTTGTTGTTCTAACAGAGTTGCCATTGTTTGGAATGAGTTACCAGTTTCATTAAAAAAAGCACCTAACATAAATTCTTTTAAAAACCAGCTGGACGAATTACCAAAATTTAAAGAGATTTTCTATTCCTATGATGAATGATTTATAGGAAAATTTGCATGCATAGCAGACCCATACAGTAATTAAAGAAAGAAAGGACATTTGCAAAGGCCTCACGGCCTATTTTGTCCTCACAATACTACTACTACTGCTACTACTACTACTACTACTACTACAACTACTACTACTAGATCTATGAAATTCTCTCCCCTGACGGTGCTTTTACCTACTTTACTTTGTAAACTTCCTGAAATATTAGCACTGGCAGTCTCCCCTTTTCTTTTCATTTATTACGACAATATCGACTGCAACCCTTGTAGTAGGTTCTCTCTTAGGGTGCATGGAAATTTAGCTCTAGGTGGAGGCATGGAATGTATGCCCCATGCAGACACCACAATAAAATGTGGCTGTCTTTGCAGATAGGCAAAAGTTCCTGCCTTCCACCAGTATGCCGAATGGTGTGTTGACGAGGTCGCCATGACCAAAACAGCTGTCCGCACCGGCGAATTTCTGGACCCCCTTGAGGGACCTAGATTTAAATTTCCATGCACCAAGTGGCTGGAACAATGGATATGTGATACGCCCCTCCTTCCATATGCATTGCTTCCAGTCACTTACTTAGCGCACCCCCTCTTTCCTATCGGTTTTTTTTTTTGTTTGTTTGTTTGGTGCTTCGATCAAACTAGATCTATTATCATTGGTCGATACAGCACAATTCTCTCCCCTGACAGTGCTTTTACCTATTTTACTTTGTAAACTTCCTAAAATTATAGACACAGGTTTATGTACATATTTAAGAAGCAAATTCAGGGGGAGAGGGGTGTTCCAAGGTGCACGGCTCCCAGGATATTTTTTAATGTGTAATTTTCCATTTTGGGGAGTTTGGAAATCCCCCCCCCCCCCCCACACACACACACACACACTTCAGCGCCTCTTTTTGGAAATTGTAAACGGTCCGTCGTGTGATTTTTCGCCCATTGGTGAAAAGGTCTCCAGACCACTTACCCCTTCCCGCGACCTTCCACCCGCACTAACACCAGCACCACCCGCCCCTCGTTCTGATAGTCAACAAGTGGCGCACTTGTAGGTCCTCACCCTCTTCGCAAAGAGACACGATCATGGTGTGGGATACTCTGTATTGAGAAAAAGCATGAAAATCTGAAATTTGGATCAAAGTGGCTGGATGGTTTACGATATATACGCTAGACACTGCTCCTTACATGAAACACTGTTTTAATTATGAAACACGTTTTATATTAGGAGCTCTTTGTGTTTCATAATAGGAACAAGATCTCTCTCTCTCTCTCTTGGCTTGACTTCGCGAACGAAGATTCTATAGGGCTTGCCCACGTCGTCTGCAGGCATTTTCGTGGCTGCGGAGGCCAATCCGGGACAGGCAGGTTCGACCGCAGTGGCTGCAGGGGAAGGTCTGGTCAGGGTTCTGAGTTACGACAACTCTGTTTTTTCTTCTGAGCCGCTTGTCCTTAAGGTTAGCTCTGCGAGAGTCCTCAAAGGAGACGGCTGCTTTGTGAATGGTGGAGCGCCAGGTGTCACGGTCCGCAGCAAGCGAAGACCACTGGCGGTGGTCGATTTGGCAGGCACTAAGTGACTTCTTGAGACCGTCTTTGTATCTCTTCTTTGGTGCCCCTCTGTCTCGGTGTCCAGTGGCGAGCTCGCCGAACAGAGTGATCTTGGGTAGGCGATGATCCTCCATCCTGGAGACGTGCCCCGCCCAGCGAAGCTGTGTCCGCAGCAGCAAAGCCTCGATGCTCACAGTTTCCGCCTGTTCAAGGACCTCGACGTTGGTGACATAGTCACTCCAGTGAATGCTGAGGATGGTACGCAGGCAGCGCTGGTGAAAGCGTTCGAGGAGTCGTAGTTGGCTGCGGTAGAGGGCCCAGGACTCGGAACCGTACAGCAGGGTGGTGAGGACGACAGCTCTGTACACGCTGATCTTGGTGCCTTTTTTCAGCTGTTGATTGTGCCACACCCGCTTGAATAGTCGCCCGAAAGCACTGTTCGCTTTTGCCAGCCTGTTGTCCAGCTCCTTGTCCAGCTTGGCGTCTGACGTGATGATGCAGCCAAGGTAGGTAAACTGGTGTACAGACTTCAGTTCGGACTCGCCGATGGTGATGTGGGGAGGGCGATGCTCTTCCTTGGGTGCCGGCTGATGAAGGACCTCTGTCTTTTTCAGACGGACCTCAAGTCCAAAGAGCTGGGCAGCATCTGCGAAGCAGGACGTAATGCGCTGCAAGGCTCTCTCTGTGTGTGCAACGAGGGCAGCGTCATCAGCGAAGAGCAGCTCACGAATCAGTTGGTCTAGGGTTTTCGTGTGGGCCTGCAGTCGTCTGAGGTTGAATAGGCTGCCATCGAGACGATACCTGATGTACACTGCGTCGTCATCGTCGAGGTCCACTGTGGCCTGCTTCAACATCATGCTGAAGAAGATGGTGAAGAGGGTCGGTGCCAGCACGCAGCCTTGCTTCATGCCGTTGCGAATGGGGAATGGTTCTGAGAGGTCACTGTTTAGTCTGACCTGGCCTTGCTGGTCCTCGTGGAGCTGGACGATCATGTTGAGGAACTTTGGGGGACAACCTAGTCGCTCCAGGATCTGCCACATACCTTGCCTGCTTAGTGTCAAACGCTTTTGTTAGGTCGACAAACGTTACGTACAGCCCTTTGTTCTGCTCGCGGCACTTCTCCTGAAGCTGTCTCAGCACAAAGACCATGTCGGTGGTACTCCTGTTGGCTCTGAAGCCACACTGGCCCTCTGGGAGGTGGTCTTCAGCGATGGCAGGTACCAGCCGATTCAGGAGCAACCTTGCGAGAATTTTCCCGGCAATGGACAGCAGGGTAATTCCACGATAATTAGAGCAGGCAGACTTCTCTCCTTTGTTCTTGTACAGGGTGATGATGACTGCATCACGGAGTTCCTTTGGTAGTGTTCCTTTTTCCCAGCAGCAGAGAAAGAGGTCGTGGAGCTTGTTGTGCAGTGCTGGGCCTCCATGTTTCCAGATCTCTGGCGGGATTCCGTCAATGCCTGCTGCTTTGCCACTCTTGAGCTGGTGGATGGCTGTGAGGGTCTCTTCGGCGGTGGGTGGTTCGTCCAATTCAACCTTTAGTGGAAGGTGTGGGATTTGGAGGATGACTGTTTCTTGAACAGTGCGTTCAGCGCCGAAGAGGTCCTGAAAGTATTCCGACCAGCGGTTCAAGATGGAGGTATTATCTGTGAGGAGTGCCTGTCCATCAGCGCTTTGCAGTGGACTTTGTACCAGGTGCCTAGGGCCATACACTGCTTTTAGTGCTTCGTAGAAGCCCCTGTAGTCACCGTTGTCAGCGCAGAGCTGGGTCCTCTGTGCAAGTCTGGACCACCACTCGTTCTGAAGCTCTCTAAGCTTGAGCTGGAGACTGCTGCAGATGAGGCGGAAGGCAGACTTCTTCACAGGGCAGGAAGGCTGAGCTAGGTGGGCCTGGTGGGCGGCTCTTTTTTTTTGCTAGAAGTTCCTGGATCTCTACGTCGTTTTCGTCAAACCAGTCTTTGTTTCTCTTTCTAGCAAAGCCCAAGACTTCCACAGAGGATTTTACAATAGCAGTTTTCAGTTGTTCCCAGAGTGTTTCAGGGGAGGAGTCTGCTGGATCAACTGTGTCTTTGAGCATGCGCTGTAAATCGGCCTGAAGGCAGCTTTCTTGTCGTCACGCTGAAGGCTGGCAACATCAAGCTTTTTCTTGGGGGGGGGGCCCCTTTCTTGGGTTTCAGCTTGAGGCGGAGCCTGAGTTTGCAGCGAACAAGGCGGTGGTCAGTGTGGCACTCTGCGCTGGGCATCACTCTGGTGAGGAGGACGTCACTGCGGTCCCTCTGACGCACTAGGACATAGTCGATAAGGTGCCAGTGCTTGGAGCGAGGATGCATCCAGGTGGTCTTTCGACTGTCCTTTTGCTGGAAAGTAGTGTTGGTGATGACAAGTTGCTGCTCTGCACAGAGCTCCAACAGTAGGCGACCATTGTCATTGCAGTTCCCAATGCCATGCTTGCCGAGGACTCCTTTCCAGGCTTCAGAGTCTTGGCCCACTCTGGCGTTGAAGTCGCCAAGGATGATGACTTTGTCGTCTGCAGGGGTGCTTTGTAGGAGGCTGCGCAGGTCAGAGTAGAACTTGTCTTTTTCTGCAGGCTCTGCCAGGTGGGTTGGGGAGTACACACTGAGAAGGGTGACATATTGCTGGTGTCTCAGTGGGAGGCGCATGGACATGATGCGGTCGGAGTGACCCGTTGGTAGGTTTTCCAACTTAGTCGCAATGGGGGTCTTCACTATGAAGCCCACGCCTGAGAGCCGTCTTTCTGATGCAGGCCTGCCTGACCAGTAGAGGGTGTAGCCAGCGCCAAGTTCTTGGAGGCTGCCTTCCTCCGGAAGGCGTACTTCGCTGAGCGCGGCGATGTCGATGTTTAACCTCCGCAATTCATGGGCAATGAGGGCGGAGCGACGTTCAGGGCGTCCGCTGTCTGCTGTGTCGAGCACGGTTCGGATGTTCCGGCATGCTACGTTGAGTCCGGTCGTGGTCGTTATGAGAGTGGATCCATTGTTTTTTCTTGTTTTCTGACCGCATGAGAAGATGCACGTTGACCGCGGCTAGCCAACTGGGGTTACAAGGGGATGAGCTTTGGTTAGGCCACCTTTTCTAGGCCCCTCTCCGTGTGGGGCAAGCCGAGTGCTGTCCCTAGAGAAGGCTGCTTGGTCGTTCAGGGTGTGCCGAGTGACGTTGTCATCCCCAGGTCAACATCAGGCGACCAATATCCTGAACCGCCTGCATGCAGGTTTGAGACTGCGGCTTCCAGTGACATCTTTCACCTGCCGTTTTGCCCCTTGCCCATCGCTACAGGACTTGGAAAGTTCAGTGTCATAGTCCGTGGGCGTTTCCTAAAGCCTGCGCGGTGGAGCTTTTTGGTGGAGTGCAGTGTGCGCAGTACTGGCCCCACCCTTTAAACCCTTGGTTCGTTTGCCATGGCCTAGCAAGCTGGGACGGTGGCATCGAGGTCCTCGGGTCGTAGGTTTTATATCAGACTGTCCTTGTCTTAGTCTCTGGCTCAAAAGCCTTCCCCGGAGACACGGGGGCTTTGATGTCAGGGGTTTCCTCCCTTAGCCTTTCCGCAGCCAAGCGGCCAGGCCTGCAAGGCAGCAGGGGACTCAAGGGGGCCGGGGTCGTCTATGTCCCGTGCAGATGTGAACATCTGCCCACTGCCCAGACGGTGACACCAGAGGAGAAAAATCCAACGCCGGAACCCGGTATCGAACCTCGCACCTTTGGCATTGGAGGCAGACGCCTTAACCACTGCGCCACTTCCCCGAGGAACAAGATACCTCTCCAGGAAAATGCGTGCCTCCAAAACAACAAAAAGAGAACCAAAACGATTGCTGCTGGTCATCTGATGTCCGAAGATTGCTCTTCATGACAAGAGTGGTTATTTTTTTTAAATCACAAAACTGAATGCTGATGTAGGTGTTTCAAAATGGCGAAAAATTAGATGCAGAAGGGTCAAAAATCACATTTTCTCGGCGTGTTTTCGTTTTCATCACGCCTGACATTCTTGTACCGGAAATAAGGCTCACTGAAGTAGCTCTATATTACTGCACAGGCGGAATTTGGAAAAGTTATTCCGTTTCGCCGGGAGCAAGGTGTTTCATAATAAGCACTGTTTCATAATAGGGGCTCCTCCCCTACAAGGAAGGTCAATGTTCTACAGTTTCTTCGAAATTCAGACAAAAAAGGTGACTGCCAAGCGTGTAAAATGCAAAGAAAGAGAAACACGCTTAGAAATGAGATTAAAAACAATTTATTAATATAATAACTTAATTTAATAGAATTACATCAATTTGATATGACTAGGCTATCATGACTTGCCACTGAAATTCTTCATACTAACAAGATAAGTAGCGGATTGAATACTTGTTTGTTTGTCTTATTTTTTAAACAATAATACATTGTGTTGGAACTGTCATTTCTAAGCGGGGTGGGTTTATCTCTACCGTTTCTCTGGTATTTCTGTATACATTAGTCGCATTTCTTATGCCCTCAAGTATATCTACATGATGGACTTCAAACTGAAGTAGCAGTGTTATTTGAGCTGTAATATTCTTTCAGAGTCAGTTGTGGACAGCAATCATGTGATCATATTAGTTGTGTTACGAGTTAGGCTTTGCCAGTGGTTTTTGTCGCCTCCAGGGACCGATCAGGGAGTTTATTTCGAAGATAAAAGCCGAGGGCGTTGGTCCTAGACGTTCATCTTCAAAATAAACTTACTGACCGGACCCGAGAGGCGACAAAACCCGCTGGCAAAGCCTAACTCGTAATAACAACGATTTTGTCTTAACTCATTCTAACCCATCACCGAAATCCCCAAATTTTGCTGTTGTTCTCTGAAGACTGCATTGCAGTGCAGGACACAGATCGACCGTGATAGTTCAAGGTTGATGCCAGAATAGCTTGGCGCCCATAGGCGCCAAGCTATTCTGGCATCACCCTTGAACTATCATGGTCGATCTTTATCTTGCTGTGGTGTGTCTGGGGTAGAAGGAGTTAAACTGTAAAAAATAAATGCGCTAAGGGTCCCCTTGAAAGAACCCTTGCTATGTACTGTCAGTACTCAGTGTCAGTGAATTAAATCTGTTTACTGGTGGAGCGTGGCTTTCGTTCGGGTTGGCATTTTGGTGGAAGGTGCTGTCTAACTTACCACATTTTGAGTTATGTTTTGTATGAAATATGAACCCAAAGTAGCACATTTACGAGTGCACATAACGTTTATGTTGCGTAACCCCCGCCGTTTTTTTTTTTCTTTCTTTTTCCCCTGACCTTGTTTCTCCTCCGTTTGGACTCTGGTCAGTAGGTACAGCATACGGATGGAGCCTTCGCTTGGAATTTTCTGTCGTTGATATTTTGCAACTTACCTAATTTTTTTTAGTTATGTTTTGTATGAAATTGGTAGTAACGGTATCACATTAACAGACGCACACTGTTCATTTTGTTGTGTAACCCTCTAAATTGTTAATTTACGAGCACGTTTGTGGTTAGAGGTTTGACTGAATGAAGATGTTTGTACCGGGCTGAGAAATGTGATTGGATAGTGACGTATTTGGGGTTCAAAAGTTTTGCTCAGCGAGTACGTTGTCATCGTAACATCAATATGGTTAGTCTACTTATCACATGTTGGGTAAAGAGACTACGTTGCGCCACTGGGCGACCAGGGGAAAAGGCGCACAGAGATAGGCCAATGAGAACAAGTGTCAAGAGTCTAAAAGAGACATGTGTGTCTGTCATGACAAACGAAACGGATCCACAGTTGTGGTCAGAAATCATTGTGTGTGCTAGTCATGTCAGACGAAATGGATCGACAGTTATGGTCAGATTTCATTCGATATGTTTGTCTGTCGTGCCAAACTCACGAAAAGGATCGAACATGATATCTGGTGGGTAGTCCCAGCCAAGTGCATCCGTCCTCCGGCCTTAGCTGTTGCTGAACTGGGTTATCGGTGTTAAAATATCAAGTGTTTATCATCATATAGTATCGAAAATAAAAGTCAGGACAGTCAAGTGATTTGTTTTTTTCTGCCCTAACACGCCGGTACAAGTCTATCGTCCGTCTGTTATCACACGCAGCTCGTGAGAATCATATAATGCGGCAATGTCCTTGTCTCACCTTGACTGAGATAGCCTTAGTTTGCTGCACGGCGCTCTAGCCTAACAGCCGATCTTTCTTCACTGTTACACGCGACAAGACGGGACGAAGCGTCCTAAGGAGCTGGGGCCAGTTGCATGAGTGTTCTAAGTCCTGCGCCAGCCACTAAGCAAGGTGCTCCGCTATAGCGTATGAATGAGCTAAGTCCTGCGCCAGCCTGTACCAGTGGCTGGCGCAGGACTAAGCTCCCTCATGCAACTGAGCGCTTCTCTGCACTACTCTCTTCATCTCTTGTCATTGTCCTGAACCTTCGTTAGTTGCAGTGCTTTCCCTCAGACCAAATTATAAAATTGTTTCCATTGTCTCTGTGGTCTGAGAATTATTATTATAGTCAAACTTCCCCTTTCTGGTCAGTTCCATTTCCAAACAATGACAGTGCTGGTGCACACGGTATTTCAGTGATGAGAACTGATTTCACCTACGCATTGTGTGGATGTATGTAAATTTATACAGCAGGGGCGGATCAGTTGCCTCGAGGGGAGGGGATGGGGGGGGGGGTGGAGTCCAACTTTTTGTGTGGGACCTTCAACCTGATACAAAAGGCCTCCCCGACCTTGCTTCTAGGGGCCGAAAAATCCAAAAGTGGAATGGGGGTGGGGGGGGGGGTGCGGAGGGGGGTGGGGGGGGGTGGGAAGAGAAGGCGCGTGCTTGTTAAGACTCTCACCTTTCGACAAAATATCAAACAACCGGGAGGGGGGAAGCGGGGGTGGGGTGGGGGGGTAGGGGGCGTGTTTAAAAACTCGCCAAAATTTTAAACGTGGTGGGGGGGGGGGGAGGGGGTCCAAACATCTCAAAAAGGGACTATAGCACTTTTCTAATATGTGTATCGGTGCGGGGGGGGGGGGGGGGGTCTGTGAAACAGTATAAATAAATGCAGTCACAAATCGTCCATGCATCCGCTCTCAACCGTCATGTGTGTATGTGTGAGTTTGTCTAAGGCAATTAATAAGGGACTGTAACATCCACGGACACAAGTGTAGTTTACAAGAACACCTTTATCTACATATTTCACCTGTAGAAAAGCTCAAAGTCAACATAGGTCGATGTATTTGTAAAGATTTGTCATTTTACGCAACCACATTTTTAAAAGTAAACTTTGGCGCAAATGTTTGAGAGTACCTAAGTATGCTTTTTATGCCACGAATACTATTCCGAATGGCCTCTCGTTAAAGGTAGAGGGCAGTTAAAACAATATGGGATGAACCATAACCCACAAAGTCCCTTCTATAATTATGAGAGCTGTCCTCGCTGTCAATGGTCTCTACCTTTTGTCTTTGACCTGATTCTGATGTTGAATTATCTCCTTTTGAAAAAGTCTCGCACATCTGCCAATGCGTCAGTGAGTTCTATAAGGGGCGCAGGACATACGCGTCATTGATTTGTCAAACGTGATTTGTCATGACGTAAGTTTTAGTTTTTAAGTAATTTTATATTTTACGTGATATGAGTTTCACTTTCGCTTCATAGGCTTGAGAAAACGGTGACAAAACTAGAACTTTACTGTACAATTAGTTCAGTCTTGCTATAATTTGTGTGAAAGCAGGTTGACTTTACCTAGCTACATGATATACTAAGTACACGGGTCACCTGCATGCTCTTCTGAAAGCGTGTCGATGTGTGTGTGTTTGCGTGTTAGTGAGTGCGCGCGTGCGCGCGCTCCAAACATCTCCAAGAGGTATAGATCCTTATGCGCTTGAAGGGCGCATGAGGATCTATTCCTCCTGGAGGTGCGCGCATGTTTGTGTGAGAGAGAAAGAGAGCCGCGCGCGAGAGAGAGAATGACGTCATATTTAGAGTATTATGTCAGTGTCTACGTGGTGACGGAGTTGCCTCTTTTACGTAACCGCCACTGTCTGACTTACTCTAGAAGTCAAGGTTTTCAGTGTTTTAATTCTTTTCTGAAAAGAATTAATTTTTACTACAGAAGTTGAAAGGATACAACGCTGGCTAACGAACTCATCCAATGTCCTTCTCCAAACTAGCTATGTGCAAAAGTTCAAGTAAATATGGCAAATATTACGGACTCTAATCTGGGTCAACCGACTTCCTATAAACGGTTGTTTATGTCTTCAATGAGACATTCAATTACAATATGCTTGGAGGTTCTCTTAGCCACCCACTTAAGAAAGTATTTCGCCAAGTTTCAAGCTTGTGTGTACAGACATATCGGAGATTCTCTTGTTTACATACATTCACACACACATACGAACATACATACGCACATACGACGCTTCGCGCCAAATGTACGTTCAGCAACGAAGTTAGCGTAAATAGACATGACGAAATTTTTATCTTGTTACTTCAATTGTTAGAGGTTTAGCCTGCCCGCCTTTGACATCATGGACATGCTATTAAATTCGTTCCACCGCGACCAGTCCTAGAATGTCCCTTCTATAAATAGAAGGGACTTAACACGAACGTGAGGGCGATTGTTTAGACCTTTTGATGGGAGCTCTTCCTGTCGGTGGTGTCACAGCTGCTGAGAATGTGACTAGGAGGGTCAGGACCTACAAATGCACCACTTGTTGACTGTCAGAAACGAGGGGTGCGTGGTGCTGGTGTTAGTGCGGGTTGGGCGTCGAGGGAAGGGGAAAGGTGGTCTGGTGACCTTTTCACCATTGGCCGAAAAATTTAAGGACGGGAGGGGGTCTACATTCTCAAGGACCGCCAGTTTAAACAGAGAAAAACCTGTTCTTGATCCGCAGGTACTCCAAATGATAACACATACGGTGTAGTATCCGAACTGACGTAACATCCTATTACACTATTTAACAGTACACAGTCAAATATGAATCATGTCTGGCGTATCAAGCATCCCACTAATTACGTCGAAATGTTTTGGTGAATTTCTATGACAAAATGGCGACATGTCACAAGAACACTGCAAACAAAAAAGAGTGTATGGTTTCGGTCGCCATGACGTGGAGTCCCTTTGAAAGTGGTAGCGTTAGTTAGATTTATTTAAAAACGACAGTCTTAATTCATTACCACTATAGATTCAAGTGGTTCACCAATTTACCCTGACGAGATGGTTCGACCACGATAGTTGAAGGGTGATGCCAGAATAGCTTGGCGCCTCCGGCGCCAAGCTATTCTGGCACCACCCTTCAACTATCATGGTCGATCTGTCGAATGAAACTTACGGTGCAGATTTTACAGGACAACTGCCAGGTTTGTAATGTCGACCTTCGCGACGACTGTGGGCTTTGGTTACCGCGAGGTTGATACAAAAGAAGGGGCACAGATTTGGTATGTGACGGGATTTGAACCCACAACGGCTAACATCCTCCGCTCTGCCCTCCAACTCTTACACGCGTATCATTTAAGGCAGAAAAATCAGTCAACACACTCACACAGTAAAACACTGCTGAAATAAAATCACACATTAATAGGTTAATAATATGACATGTATTTATTGGGTGACACGCGCTAAAGGACAGTGTAGCTGGTCAACCTCGTATCTGTCGCGTGTGTGTGTCACATGCGATATTGGCCTGTTACACCCGACGTCAAGATGACCCAAAAAAAAAAAAAAAATGGTGATGATGACGAGAAAATGGTGAATATCAACATCAACATCGTGGATGAGATTTCGTGGTCCTGTCTTGTACCGTTGACTTGGCAAACCTCGACTTGACATGAAGCTAGCGTTAGAAGGACACATATCTTCATCAGCCTGCAATTGGCAGTAAGTCTACATCTTCTGATGGAGACATTTACATCAATGATTTTTTTAATATCAGATGACGCGGTTCAGCAGATCTATGTGCATTATAGCGACGTTAACTCACCACTTTGCTGCCTGTATCTATCGCATTGTGTGAAAACACTATCACTGGCAGCCTAGCCTGACCCGGTCAGAGTGAAGTTCATTTTCTGTTCTGCATTTGTGTAACCCCATTCAAAAACAGACTTTGATTGTCAATTAGACGTAGATGAAAAACTGCAACTGTTTGATGATGTAAACAGTGTATTAAAAGCCCGGACACTACACTCTGCGTCGGAGATGGCAAACACCCCTAACCGACTGCGAGGGGCAATTCAACTGTCATTAACTTGACTTGGATCGCATAACTGCCACCGCAAACAGACTTAGGATTAACCTTTTCTGCCTGGGACACTAACACGGACACGAATGAGGCCATCAAGAGGCATAGATCATCATGAGCCGCCGCAAATGCGGGGCTCATGAGGATCTATGCCTCTTGCAGCTGAGTGGTATTGCGCATTTTTCAGCAGTAAAAAGTCTGACACATTTTCAAATAAAAATCGAGGTTTGTCAACTGGGCGGATGTGTTCACGTCATCGCTTCAAACTCCGCCGTTCTGCCTCTCGCTCTAACATCTACTCTAGTTCACACAGAGTGTAAGCTTCACAGCACCAAAGCCGTAATACAGAATACACAACATTTTTAATGTGCACCACTCACACAGAATGAGAAGAAAATACAGTAAGGATAAACTTTAGACAACATTTCAACAGCTCGATCACCAAAAAAAGAACAATCTAAAATTTTTCACAGATTCTACAAACACCGTACAAATTTACAACACCAAACAAACAATAAGTTTGGCTACAACACCAATAGAAATTTATTGATCAACAAAAAAAAAAACCGTCAAAAACACACGTAATAATCTTTAGTAATAATAGTATTTGAACAGTTGTGGCCTGGGCCCACTCTCGTTCCAACACGCATCCAATCATCGCAAAGAGAGACAACCATAAAATGGAGAAAAAAAAATGTTGAAATACAATCGGCGTTTTAACTCCAAACATCTGCAGGAGACATAGATCCTCATGAGCCCCACAGATGCGGCGGCTCATGATGATCTATGTCTCTTGCTGACCGCACATTTATCTGTGTTTTTCTGCGGGCCGTCGCGCGTCCAAAGAACAATTTAGCTCACCCAAAAAAGCGTTGACGCAAAAAATATTTTAAAAAAAAAGAAGTGCGGCGGAGATGTATGCAAATGTGTCACGTTAATGGAATTCTACGAGTACGCGGCTAACACGAACATTCGAGCGCAGGCCTGTGACTCTGGGTTTGACGGCCGTAAGCCGCGATGCTCAAAATCACAGACCAGCACAACTTTTTATTTTTAAATTGACAGACACGGAAAGGCAAAAGTATCACAGATGATAATCCGTGGACAAAAAAAATATTTAAAATAAAATAAAATAAAATAAAAAATTTAAAAAAATAAAAAAACCAACCCGCCAAACTCTCTGATACAAGTCCAGCTCTCAAAACAATCTGTCAACACACAATGTGGTAACTGAACACTACAGGCGGAAATTTTCTAACAAATACTCACACACGGTATAATTTATGCCAATGAAACAATCGTATAAAAAAAGAACAAACAAATAGACCAGGAAGCAACAGCCACCGGGCCGAAGTCGATGGCCACGGTTGGCCTGTGCGCAAGTGCAGGCCAACTGCGACCTACTTCGGCCCGATGTGCTTCTGAGACGGTCCTCTACCCGCACTGTGGCTGTACAGGAGGCAGACGGTCCTCTACCCGCACTGTGGTTGTCGGTACAGGAGGCAGACGGTCCTCTACCCGCACTGTGGTTGTCGGTACAGGAGGCAGACGGTCTTCTACCCGCACTGTGGCTGTACAGGAGGCAGACGGTCCTCTACCCGCACTGTGGCTGTCGGTACAGGAGGCAGACGGTCCTCTACCCGCACTGTGGTTGTCGGTACAGGAGGCAGACGGTCCTCTACCCGCACTGTGGCTGTACAGGAGGCAGACGGTCCTCTACCCGCACTGTGGCTGTCGGTACAGGAGGCAGACGGTCCTCTACCCGCACTGTGGTTGTCGGTACAGGAGGCAGACGGTCCTCTACCCGTACTGTGGTTGTCGGTATAGGAGGCAGACGGTCCTCTACCCGCACTGTGGCTGTCGGTACAGGAGGCAGACGGTCCTCTACCCGTACTGTGGTTGTCGGTATAGGAGGCAGACGGTCCTCTACCCGCACTGTGGCTGTCGGTACAGGAAGCAGACGGTCCTCTACCCGTACTGTGGTTGTCAGTATAGGAGGCAGACGGTCCTCTACCCGCACTGTGGCTGTCGGTACAGGAGGCAGACGGTCCGCTACCCGCACTGTGGCTGTCGGTACAGGAGGCAGACGGTCCTCTACCCGCACTGTGGCTGTCGGTACAGGAGGCAGACGGTCCTCTACCCGCACTGTGGTTGTACAGGAGGCAGACGGTCCTCTACCCGCACTGTGGCTGTCGGTACAGGAGGCAGACCCGTACTGTGGTTGTCGGTATAGGAGGCAGACGGTCCTCTACCCGCACTGTGGTTGTCAGTATAGGAGGCAGATGGTCCTCTACCCGCACTGTGGCTGTCGGTACAGGAGGCAGACGGTCCTCTACCCGCACTGTGGCTGTCGGTACAGGAGGCAGACGGTCCTCGACCCGCACTGTGGTTGTACAGGAGGCAGACGATCCTCTACCCGCACTGTGGCTGTACAGGAGGCAGACGGTCCTCTACCCGCACTGTGGTTGTCGGTACAGGAGGCAGACGGTCCTCTACCCGCACTGTGGTTGTCGGTACAGGAGGCAGACGGTCCTCTACCCGCACTGTGGCTGTACAGGAGGCAGACGGTCCTCTACCCGCACTGTGGCTGTCGGTACAGGAGGCAGACGGTCCTCTACCCGCACTGTGGTTGTCGGTACAGGAGGCAGACGGTCTTCTACCCGTACTGTGGTTGTCGGTATAGGAGGCAGACGGTCCTCTACCCGCACTGTGGCTGTCGGTACAGGAGGCAGACGGTCCTCTACCCGTACTGTGGTTGTCGGTATAGGAGGCAGACGGTCCTCTACCCGCACTGTGGCTGTCGGTACAGGAAGCAGACGGTCCTCTACCCGTACTGTGGTTGTCAGTATAGGAGGCAGACGGTCCTCTACCCGCACTGTGGCTGTCGGTACAGGAGGCAGACGGTCCTCTACCCGCACTGTGGCTGTCGGTACAGGAGGCAGACGGTCCTCTACCCGCACTGTGGTTGTACAGGAGGCAGACGGTCCTCTACCCGCACTGTGGCTGTCGGTACAGGAGGCAGACCCGTACTGTGGTTGTCGGTATAGGAGGCAGACGGTCCTCTACCCGCACTGTGGTTGTCAGTATAGGAGGCAGATGGTCCTCTACCCGCACTGTGGCTGTCGGTACAGGAGGCAGACGGTCCTCTACCCGCACTGTGGCTGTCGGTACAGGAGGCAGACGGTCCTCGACCCGCACTGTGGTTGTACAGGAGGCAGACGGTTCTCTACCCGCACTGTGGCTGTCGGTACAGGAGGCAGACGGTCCTCTACCCGCACTGTGGCTGTCGGTACAGGATGCAGACGGTCCTCTACCCGCACTGTGGCTGTACAGGAGGCAGACGGTCCTCTACCCGCACTGTGGCTGTCGATACAGGAGGCAGACGGTCCTCTACCCGCACTGTGGCTGTCGGTACAGGAGGCAGACGGTCCTCTACCCGCACTGTGGCTGTACAGGAGGCAGACGGTCCGCTACCCGCACTGTGGTTGTCGGTACAGGAGGCAGACGGTCCTCTACCCGCACTGTGGCTGTCGGTACAGGAGGCAGACGGTCCGCTACCCGCACTGTGGTTGTCGGTACAGGAGGCAGACGGTCCTCTACCCGCACTGTGGCTGTCGGTACAGGAGGCAGACGGTCCTCTACCCGCACTGTGGCTGTCGGTACAGGAGGCAGACGGTCCTCTGCCCGCACTGTGGTTGTACAGGAGGCAGACGGTCCTCTGCCCGCACTGTGGCTGTCGGTACAGGAGGCAGACGGTCCTCTACCCGCACTGTGGCTGTCGGTACAGGAGGCAGACGGTCCTCTACCCGCACTGTGGTTGTCAGTACAGGAGGCAGACGGTCCTCTACCCGCACTGTGGCTGTCGGTACAGGAGGCAGACGGTCTTCTACCCGCACTGTGGCTGTCGGTAAAGGAGGCAGACGGTCCTCTACCCGCACTGTGGCTGTCGGTACAGGAGGCAGACGGTCCTCTACCCGCACTGTGGTTGTCGGTACAGGAGGCAGACGGTCCTCTACCCGCACTGTTGCTGTGGGTACAGGAGGCAGACGGTCCTCTACCAGCACTGTGGTTGTACAGGAGGCAGACGGTCCTCTACCCGCACTGTGGCTGTGGGTACAGGAGGCAGACGGTCCTCTACGCGCACTGTGGCTGTAAAGGAGGCAGACGGTCCTCTACCCGCACTGTGGTTGTCGGTACAGGAGGCAGACGGTCCTCTACCCGCACTGTGGTTGTCGGTACAGGAGGCAGACGGTCCTCTACCCGCACTGTGGCTGTCGGTACAGGAGGCAGACGGTCCTCTACCCGCACTGTGGCTGTCGGTACAGGAGGCAGACGGTCCTCTACCCGCACTGTGGTTGTCGGTACAGGAGGCAGACGGTCCTCTACCCGCACTGTGGTTGTACAGGAGGCAGACGGTCCTCTACCCGCACTGTGGCTGTCGGTACAGGAGGCAGACGGTCCTCTACCCGCACTGTGGCTGTCGGTACAGGAGGCAGACGGTCCTCTACCCGCACTGTGACTGTCGGTACAGGAGGCAGACGGTCCTCTACCCGCGCTGTGGTTGTCGGTACAGGAGGCAGACGGTCCTCTACCCGCACTGTGGCTGTCGGTACAGGAGGCAGCGTCGATCGTAATCACCGCATTCCCTGGGACTTGTTCTTTTCGGCCTCTAGAAAGACTGTCATTAGCCTTCGTCTGCTGGCTCCCGGTAATCCGAGATTTCCGCCCCTTTGCCGCTGGCCAGGCTGACGGCGCGCTACCGTAACGTTGGCTGTCTGCGGTAGGGGAGGCAACGTTGACAGTAAGTCACCGCACTCCCTGGGGCATGATTTTTCTGGCCACTCGGAGGGTTGTTCTTAGGAACTGTAATCTTTACTGAGATCACCTCACCAGCTGGAGTGGACACAGGTTTCACACTAGTGATTGCGTCACTGTTCACGGGCGTAGAGAAGTTTTCTACGTTATTGGACACTCATTGACGAAATTGTCTTTTTATGAAAATATATTCACCCGCTTTTGAGTCTACGTGTATATATATTATCTATTTTGTTGTTTTTGTTGTATTTTCTTTATATTTTACACAGAGCTAATTCGAGGAGAGGATTACAGGGGCTGATTTTACCATTGTTGAGGGGGTGTGCACTCTTCCCTGAAACCATTAATGCGAAGTGGCGAAGCCACAAGCGCGAGCCTGCGAAGCAGGCGAGTGAACTAGGGGGATCCGGAAAAATTTGAAAATAATGGTTAAAATCTCTGCAATCTGATGCATTCAGGGGGGTGTGCACGTGCACAAGTGCACACCCCCAAATTCCGCCCCTGGATTATATCTGCTCATTAACCAGCTTCGTACCTTTCCAGCCTTGTGAGTAAAAATTATTTTATTTTGTACAACAACGTGAAAAGTCACACACAGAGAAGTGACGTCAAAGATTAGAATCGTCGTCCAACATACAGTGACGCCAAAAGATCTCGATCTCTTTTTCACCTACTTGAAACACTATTCATTGTTTTACGTCATTGAGTGTGTCAGTTTTGACCTCACCCTGACCAAGATTAGATAAGTTACGCAATTCCTATGTCAGTTAGGAGAATGGTAATTTTATCGCTAGTGTTACGAAGAATTGGAAAGAAAGCGTTTGTACTTGTTCAATAAAAGAGGTGTGCTAGCTTAGCAGAGGTAAGTGAATCTCTGTGTGTTCAAGTTTTTTGAGTGTAGAAGAAAGGGAATGAAAAGTGGCTGCGCTGACAAACTGTAAGACAAACAGTTTCTATCATTCACAATACAGGTCTGTGCTGAAGAACTGGAGGACAAGCAGTTTCTATCATTCACGATACAGGTCTGTGTTGGCGAACTGGGAGAGAAGCAGTTTCTATCATTCACAATACAGGTCTATGCTGATGAACTCGGAGACAAGCAGTTTTTATCATTCACAATAAAGGTCTGTGCTGGCGAACTGGACAAGCATGTAACTGAACTGGACACGCATGTAATTAAATCTTAGCTTGAAGCAGTGACACGGACCAACCGTAGCAACTTTTTGATCCAGTTAAACATGTGACAAAATGTTAAATTCCTCGTGACAAACTGGCTGCTTTATAGAGACCAACATACTTGTGTGCTGATATGTGA
The DNA here is from genome assembly GCA_036245525.1 of Semisulcospira habei. Classification (NCBI taxonomy): domain Eukaryota; kingdom Metazoa; phylum Mollusca; class Gastropoda; family Semisulcospiridae; genus Semisulcospira; species Semisulcospira habei. The sequence goes on along the minus strand of BTPG01000005.1, from coordinate 51,763,689 downwards.
TTTTGAACCGCATGGTTAGAAGAGGTATTGAAAACTTACAAAGCAACATTTAAACTTAAGTTTTAAAAGAAATCACGCAAAGTGTTTTTCTGGCACATTTTGTGTGCACATTTTATTGCGTTTCAAAGTTTTAAGCGCATTTATCAAAGAAAGAGCGTTTGATCTCTAAAAGACATCAATCTCATCAATACTGTAAATTATTCTGACTAGATGGAAATTGAAAACAGACTGATCACTTTGAAGACCTTTATCCTTCACATGCACGAGTCTAACACTTGCGAATCGTCAGAGACGCTGCGCCCAGACGCTTGTCACAGCAGTGGTCGCAGTGGGCAGGGGAGTTGAGAGTCTAGAAACCAGTTAAAGACAGTACTGGCGGCTGTCAGCTTAAGGTGTCTCTCCGGAGAGGCCTCGTGTGTTTCCTGTTCGTGCGCCCTGTACCATTCGACCGTGGCAATAGTTATTGTAGTCAGAGACCTAGTCTCTGTCTCTGTGGCAAGGTCAGTCATGGACCCTCACAGCAGACCTTGAAAGGAGGATACAAGCCACTGAAATGAGATGTTTTCGAAGGCTGCTTGGCATCTCATACAGAGATCACATCACATCGAGGAAGTGGGAAGCAGAATCAGGCAAGCCATCGGGCCCTGTGAAGACTTATTAGCCATTGTGAGAAAAGGCAAACTGAAGTGGTATGGGCATGTCACGCGTTCAGCAGGGCTTGCCAAAACAATCCTGCAATGCACTGTGCGAGGAGGACGAAGGAGAGGAAGACAGAGGAAAAGATGGGAGGACAATATCTCAGAGTGGACAGGACTGAAGCTGGGCGATACGCTGAGAATGGCAGAGAACAGAGAGGAATGGAGGGAGCTGGTTGCCAAGTCATCAGTGGTGCCCCAACGGTCGGCAAGACTACGGGATATAGATAGATAGATAGAAGTTAAAGTCTGGTATATTTGTAAACGTGTAAAGGAAGTTGTGAGATTGATTTCATCTTTTCGTAGTGACAATGTTGTGAGAGGAGCTTTGTAGCAGTGGCTGAAAGATTTTGGAATATTGTATTAAAAAGTAGCCTTGTGTTACGAAAGACCGTATCGCGGAAGCAAGAGCGTTAAGCTGAGCTGAGCTCGTCGGTTGTGCTTCCGTCGAGAAGGTCCAGAGACCTGTAAACTATTAAGTTCGCTCAACTTTAATTCGTGCTTCATTAAGAATATCTGTTCCATTATATATTTGATATTGTGTATTCTGAAATATTGTGGTTAAAGGAGCCATGTGCTATGAAGTCTTTAGTGCGGAAATCTAATTTGAACTTGTTGTTCGTGCTCCCGCTGAGGAGACTCAGTAGCTGGTGAATTGTATTAGTCTTTTTCAATCTTCTTTTGTATTTTATAAGGATATTTGTTTTATTATATATTTGTTGTTGTTTTGTATTGTGTATAATGGGTATTCGGGTTGGGGGGTTTGGACCTGTGTGTGTGTGAATGTGATGTGAGTGCGTGGATAGGACTGAGTGAGGATAATTTGGATTATTGTTAGTTTTATATGTAATAAATGTTGTCGTAATTCTTCCTCTGGTGTTTGTGTTAGTGTGGGTTGGTTGTACTCGAGTGGTAGCACTCATAGTTCGCGCCCCGGAAGCGGGGGTCGTGACATTTTGGTGGCAGCGGTGGGATCGAAATTGTTAGGGGGGGCTTAGTTGGTGGTTCGTTAGGTTAGGTTAGGTTAGGTTAGTACCCAGAGGTTAGTGTTTTGTTTCTTCGTTGTCGTGGGTGTCGAGTGAGTGACTAGGCGGGCGGTTAGTCGGGAGTGATGGAGTATTGCTCTAGGGCTCATACCCCGAGTGCGAAACGGGGGAGGGGGGGGGGGGGTTGTCGTGTGTAACTTTTCTGCCAAGGCCTGGGCAACAGGGGACCCTCCGGCTCCGTCTTCCGTTTGTTTCTGTTGTTCATTTGATTGTCTAGTCTTAAGTGTTAAGTGTTGGGTGTTCGGTTGTCGTTCAGCTTTCGTTTTCTCCTTGAGTGGCTGGACACCGTCTCCGGGCACAATGCTGACCAGAGCTGGCGATCGTAGGGCTGTGAAGGACCAGGCACAGCTAGCTGAGGCATCGGCCGACTCGTTGGCTGCTGGAACCATTCCGTCGCGTCAGACTAGAGCAGCGGTCACAGTGAGTACGCCTTTTTTCCAAAACCCTCGCATGGCAGCATTGTTATCCCCAGTAGAGGCCAAAGGTTCAGTGGGACTAGGTGGGTCTGACCCTTATGTTAAATACAGGGAGTTGGGGATAAGCATGGGATTGACAGACGCAGTGTTAGCCAACTTTGTTATGGAGTCTGTTAGGAAAGACCAGGAGTCTGTTAGGAGAGACCAGGACTGAGTCGGCTAGGAAGGACCAGGAGATGAGATTGCTAGAGAGGAAATTTGAAGCTGAACGAGAACAGAGAGAGTTAGATCTAAGAGCGCTAGAGAGGAAATTCGAAGTTGAACAGGAACAGAGAGAGTTAAATCGTAGGGAAAGGGCTGAAGAAAGGTCAGATGTTAGAGAAAGATTTCAAGCCCAGCTAAAAGAAGAAAGAAGAAGAAAGAAGAGCTAGAGAACAGATGTTTGCACAGCAAAGTCAGCGTAGCTAGTCAGATGGGTATCGGGTCAGACTTCTACCTTTTGATGGGAAGGAAGACATAGAGAGCTACCTTCAGCACTTCGAGCAGATAACCAAGACTCAAGGGTGGAGAGGGGAAATCTGGTCCGTTAGATTATCACCTTTACTGTCGGGGGAAGCTAGAGAGACGTACTTAAAGTTGAGTCCAGAGCAAGCCCAAGATTTCAGTGTCGTTAGGGATGCGCTACTGAAACGTTTTCAGAGGGACGCTGAGTATTACCGGAAACAGTTCAGGGAGGTACGTAAGGAGGGTGCTGAAACTTTTCCTCAGTTTTTGAGTAGGTTACACACTCTAGAGAAGAGATGGTTTTCGTTAGCCAGGAGGGACATTGAGGATGTAGTTGATGTGTTGGACGCTTTCATCACGGAGCAACTATATTCCATCATGAGTCCGGAATTAGGGCTGTTCGTGAGAGAACGACTTCCCGAGAACGTGGAAAGGCGGCAGAGTTAGCTCAGCTTCACATAGACGCCAAGAGGGCAGTGACTAGGAGACCAGTGTTTGGGCGGATACCACCTAGAGGGGGACCCAGATCCAGCGACCCGACCGTTAAGGTAGATAAACTGTCTGGTGGAGGTAAGAAGGAGGAGGCTAAACCAAAGGAGAGTCAAGGAGGAGGCAGGCAGATTGAGTGTTACATGTGTGGGAAGAAGGGACACGTAGCGAGGCAGTGTAGACAACCTAACCCTTTAAACCAGGTGACTGTAAGCCTAAACGCCAGTTTAATTCAGGGAGAGCTTATTAACACTGTCAGTAGCATTCAGCCGTACAATCCTTGGAGTACAGGGCAACTCAGAGGGAATCCTGTCAGAGTTATGAGGGAGATGGGGGCTGTAGCGTCAGGATGGGTGCGACCTGAAGATCTGACAGGTCGTGAGAGAGAGGTCGTGTTGGCTGATCCATCCAAGGCAGGGAAGTACCCCATTGCGTTTGTTGAGGTAGACTCACAGTTCGTGAAAGAGACTGTAGAATTGATTGTCATCGAAGATTCTATCCCTGACATCATACTGGGCAACTGGGTAGTCTTCAAGGGAGGGCAGCATAGTCCCGTAGCTGTAGATGGGAAGCAATGTGCAGTAGCTGCTGCGATACAGACCCGAGCTCAGGTGAGGGCAGAAGGCAGAGGGGAAAAGCCATTAGCCATCCCAGAATCGCTTAAGCTGGATGTGACTCCAGACCAGTTAAAGAAATGGCAGGAGGAGGATGAGACTTTAGCTAAAGCTAGGAACTGTGCTAAGCGAGGACCCAT